>VMDO01006531.1:0-99444 GCA_007922755.1 Pedetes capensis
CAACAGATCTGTCCTAGAAGAGGTACAACCAGAGTGCTCCTTGGAAGCAAAAATGGCCAAACTGCGTCTTACATATTTCGGACATGTAGTCAGGAGAGAACAATCCCTGGAGAAGGACATCATGTTTGGAAGAGTGGCAGGTCAACACAAAAGAGGAAAACCCTCCACCAGATGGATTGACACAGTGTCTGCAACAATGTGCTTAAACATAAATAAGATGGTTTGCCTGGCACAGAATCGGCAAGTGTTTCGATCTGCTGTACATAGGGTCGCTATGAATCGGACTCGACTCGACGGCACCTAACAACAACAACAACAACAAAATGGTCCAGCAGGATAAAAGGCCTTGAACAAATGCAGTATTAGAACTTTCTTAGATATTGTTAGAGTTCTTCCTTGGGTTTGGGAGCAGGGAAAATATTACAGTGAGTTATATGGGTAATTAACTGTTAATGTACAATAAAGATAGTAAGCTCCTTCTCTAAAGCATAAAAGAAAAAAGATTTTAGAAATGCATATTTTAGTGCTGGCATGGTGGAGCATGCCTGTAATCCTAGTGGCTTGGGAGGTGGAGGCAGGAGAATCGTAAGTTCGAGACCAGAGGCAGTCTGTAATTTAGTGAGACCTGTCTCAAAAAGTAAAAAAATGGGCTGGGGTTGCAGCTCGGTGGTCCAGCACTTGCAGACGATGCAGGCGTGAGGCCCTGGGTTCAACCCCCAGTACCACAAAAAAAAAAAAAAAAAAAAAAAAAAAAAAGGATATTTTAGGTACTCTACTACAATAATTCTTTCATCTTTCAAGGTAACATAGAAACGTTGTTTTTGTTAGGTGCCGTTGAGTCGGTATCTGACTCATAGCGACCCTCATAGGGTTTTCAATGGCTGACTGTTTCGGGATTTCCTTGGGAGTGGATTGCCAGGTCCTTCTCTCATTTTTGTGGTGCTGGGAATTGAACTCAGGACCTCAGAGACTGCAGCACATCACTCTACCAACTGAGCTAAATCCCAGCAACATAGAAACAGTAGTATTTATTCATCATCTCCAGTTACAAACTTCAAGAACACCACCTAGCACACAGTAGATGCTTAATGAATGTAGGCTATGTGCTGAATGTAATGAATTAATAACATGAAACAGCATCTATTCTCTCTGGTCATGCCACATGGTACAAGTGATGACTCTGTTCTCTGGCTATATCAGTAGTGACTTGATTAAAACACAAGCAAGGGAAGAAGAGAATTCATTTTCAGGTAATTTTTATACCTTTCTGTAATCTTTGCAATCTCAGCAACGATTTTCACCATTATTTCTTAAAATAATAGGGTGGATAATTAGCTTGGTTAAGATTTAGATTACTCCCCACATGTAGACCATAGTAGAAGATACTTCTTTTCCTTACAAATTACATAGTATCTTTTCTCTTAGCTACTGGCCCACACACAAAAGGTCATGTCTAAAAGAAGTATCAGAAAGAAGCAATGAGTCAGTTCTCAGTATCACAAATTGCATGGACTTTTTTTCAATTTTTACAAAACAGCAATATTTTTTCCTTAAAACCCACTGTCTTTGGACTAGGGATACAACTCAGTGGTAGAACGCTTGCTTAACAGGAGGGAAGCCCTGGGTTTGATGCCTGGCATTGAAAAAAATTTATCTTTATTTGAATAAAAGTAAAAAGTTAAACACAAAAAGGTATCATCTAGATAATGCCATACTGTTAAAGACTGTTATTCTGAAATTAGGAAATTCTATCTCTTTAATTATTTCCTCCTTTTAAATTTGTGTTTTTGTCTTTTTGAAAAAAGGGTCTTGTTATATAGCCCAAGCTGGTGTTATGTAGCCTAGATGACCTCAAAGTCTAGATCCTGCTGCCTCTGCCTCCCGAGTGCTGGGAGTATAGGAATGGGCCACCATGCCCAGCTATTTCCTTTTTCTACTTCCAGATTTTCTTAACAGCAAAGCTGCAATTTACTAAACATTAGAACCTGAAAATCTAATTATTCTATTCCATACCCCTAACTTTACTGAATATTAATAGTTACTCCAAATGTTATTGACAATATCAATTTATAACTCATAATAATTAATTGAACATTAATTGTGTGCCAGGTAACATGCCATTCTTGATATAAATTATCTCATTTGATTTTGATTTTCATATTAACCCTAAAAAAGGGTATATAATGTTACTCCCATTTTATAGTAGAAAAAACTGCAGCTCAGAGGAAGTATGTTATACAACCAACGCTGGCCTGTCAGGTTCAACTGCCCAAGACTCTTCCCCACTATGCAATATTGCCCCTCCCAAACCATGTGAGGTAGGTGAGCAGGTATTATTATCCTTGTTTTAAAGATAAAAAGTCTTGAGACTGAGAAAGTTAACAACATTTAGAAACACACTTAGTTAGGGACTCCTTACATTCCACCTCTAAGTGTAGACTTGGTCCATGAAATAAATCATAACTGCTCCACTGGGATAAGCAGAGCAGAAATCCCCACTCTTGTTTAAAAGAAAAAAGATAAATATACAAAAGAAAAAAGAAAAAATACAAATGGCTTTGTCAACATAGCATGAAGTTCATAAGGATCTTCAAAGCCAATGAAGTTTTTTTGACACATCAATGCCACCTTTAACTCAGATCATAAAAGGTGCTAGTTTAGAAAATCATGAATTTCAGCTTTCTAATCTCTGGGTTTATTTTTGTTTTCCCAGTATTTATGTGTGTGTGTCTTACAGTCCACATTTAACTGCCAGTTTTCAGTAGGTATTAGACTTGGGAAAAGGTTTAAGAGAAATTTTCTGTCCCCTGCCCACACAGAAAACATCTACAATTAATCCTCACAGAATTTCTTGCCAGGAGTAAACAGGTAAGACATTTCTCTGATACATTGTGTGTGTGCTGGAGGAGAGCCAGCTGTGAAAGACATTTTTAAAAACCACATTTAGTAGCTAATTACTTCTAAGTGACTTCCATCTCTAAGGCATGTGGCTGTTGACAAGATGATCCCACCCTTGAATACATGGAAGTTGCACCCAGTCTCACAAAGCACAGACTCAGTCACCCCACGCAGAAGTCTGGATTTCCTTCCGAGACAAACACAGAATTCAGTCTGTGTGTTGCCTTCAGTGCAGCTAATTAATTTTTAATCCTTTATTTGACCATACAAAGGAGGGAAAAGAGCTACTTTCCCAGTTCTTCCTTGAAGGTGAAGCCCAGAGGAAAAAGTATAACATTTAAGGCCTATATCACAGTTTGAAAACTTTTCCATGACTCTACACACCCTTTGGGAGAAGGACCTGGCAAACCCCTCCCAAAAAAATCAATCTGCCATTGAAAACCCGATGAGCAGCAGAGAAGCACTGACAATAGTGTTTCCCCTGTTGTACACAGGGTCACTATGAGTCGGATACTGACTCAACGGCACCTAACAACAACCTAACACACACCCTAGCTGAGTCATCAGCCTAATCCCCTCAGTGGATCACCTCAGTACTATCCTTCCTATCTATGCATGGTCACTCCAGCTCTTATTTCTACTCAAAACTGAATGTGTAAGATGCTACAGCACACACCTCTTTTTTTTTTTTTTTTTTTTTTGCAGTACTGGGGGTTGAACCCAAGGCCTCACGTTTGCATGCTCTGTGAGTGCTAGACCACTGAGCTGCACCTTCAGCCCATATTTTTTTTTTTTTTTTTACTTTTTGAGACAGGGTCTCACTAAATTACACAGACTGCCTCTGGTCTCGAACTTGCAATCCTCCTGCCTCCGCCTCCCGAGCTGCTGGGATTACAGGCATGCGCCACCACACCCTGCACATCTCATTCTTTCTGCTTACTCATTTAATCTTATAATTTTTAGAGTAAATACGCTGACTTTTATTCACATAAGTCTTAACCTACAGCTAAGTAAATAAACCATAGCTGAGTGACTACTGAATCTGAAAATAGCCAAAAAGTAAAATAAAAAATAATAAAATAAATTAAAAAGTAGTAATAGCAGTTATAGCAACTTAACAAAAACTGCTTCATGAACCAAAGAGAATGCTTTAAATCCAAAACAAAGATTTGGAAATAAAAATTTCCCTAAGTGTGAACTGGATCTGAAATTTCCACATAATGTGCTTTTATTACCATAGGAAATGATAATGTCCTTTGAAAGAAAATACATAAATACTGCGTATTTTTAAAAATTCTCAAATAGCTGTGCACTGTGGTGCATGCCTATAATCCCAGTGACTCCAGAGGGTCAAGCGGGTGGATCTCAAGTTTGGGGCCAGAGGCTGCCCATGCAATTTAGCAAGACCCTGTCTCAAGATGAAAGATAAAAAATAAAAAAGGGGACTGGGCACTATGGCACACACCTGTAATCCCAGAGACCTGAGAGGCAAAGGCAGAAGGATCGCAAGTTCAAGACCAGAGGAGCCTACACAAGTTAGTGAGACCCTGTCCCACAGCAAAAAATAAAAAATGGGCTGAGGCTGCAGATCAGTGGCAGAGTGCTTGCAAAGTATGTGCAAGTATGTGTACTAGATTCAGCCACCTAATACTGCAAAAATAAATAAATAAATAGCCAAAAAAGTGAGGGCAGGCTGAGGTTGCAGTTTAGTGGTAGAGCACTTGACTAACATGGGCAAGACCCTGGGTTCAGCCCTCAGTACTGAAAAAAAGTATCTCTAGATCACCTTCATAAACCTCTGCACACATTTCATCCTCTAGGAAACTAATTTCTGAGTGGCAATAAAATATATTTTTAAGAAAAAAGTTGTCAGACACAACGCTGTTGCCGTCTTGAAATATGTTAAAATGTTATTTGAAAGGAGTCAAACATCTGCCTCTTCAAGGTACCACAGGGATTCAAACTGGAAAACATGGCACTGACAGGCCTTTCTACCCAGTGGTGGCTAGCAGTCTATTTCAGAGGGCTCTGGACAGAGTGGCATTCATTAGCTTGGCCATATACTACAAATCCTCAACCTTATAGGTTCAGAAATTTGATTTTATCAACGTCAATAGGTAGCTCCATCCATCCTTTAGAAGTGAACAAAACTAACCAAGCTTCAGAAGAAATCGGAGTAAAATTTAATAACATAGAATGACAAATACAACTGTGACTGAAATAGAAATGCCCATTTATGGCCATAGATGGCCAATGCTTTCATTACAGCCAGATTTACAGGGACAGCCAAATCATAACCAAAAGTTCCTGTGTATGCAGGGAATAAGAATAAAAGAAATAATAGGAACTGAACATTTAATGTTCTTTCAATCATTATTTTTTTAAATTAAGCAACTACTATGTCCAGGTAGTCTTCTAGTTATGAGAATACACAGGTCTCTGCTTTCATAGAGCTTACATCTAAGTAATAGGTAAAGATTATATTTTTCACAGAAACTTATTGTAATATTCAACAATATAGCTGTAATTAAATAAAGATAAATTCAAACAATGAGGAAAAAACCTTTAAAATAGTATTTTCGAGCAGTAATCCATGTCAAAGGAAAATTACCATGACACGTTAAACACAAAAAAGCAGGCTTAAAAGGGGTTAATAGCCAGGTGCTGTTGCACACACCTGTAATCCCAGCAGGAGGCTGAAGTAGAAGGGTCACAAATTTCCAAGACCAGCCTGGACTATATAGCAAAACTCTTTCTCAAAAAGAAACACAAAAAAGAAAGAAATGAAACGAAGGAAGGCAAAGGTTATGTAGAGCATGATCTGATACATACATACACATACACACACACACACACACACACACACACACACACACACACACACACACACACATATATCTTCAATTATAATCCATACCCTTTTAAAAGTTTTAGAGGGCCAGGCATGGTGGTGCACCCATGTAATCCCAGCAACTTTAGAAGCAGAGGCAGGAAGATTGTGAGTTTGAAGCCAGAGGCAACCTGTGTAACTTAGTAAAACCCTGACTGAAATTTTTTTTTAAAAATTAAAAATGGGCTACGGGTACAACCCAGTGGTAGAGCACTTGCAATGTGTGAGGCCCTGGGTTCAACTCTCAATACAATCAATCAATCAATAAATAAATAAACAAATAAACCACGAACATTACAAGAGAATATAAACATTACAAAAATTACAGTGTTTATCATTCACCCTGAAGAAAGTTCTAGAAAAGATTATTTAAAAAGATAGTTTTTCAACAGACAAAAATGGATGATCACAGAGAATCAGCATGAGTTCAAGAAGAACAAGTCTTGCCAAGCAAGTACTTCTTCTGTCAGCCAAGCTATAGGCCAAATGGATGTGACTCCCTGAAAGGTATTTAACAAGCTCTACTGTATAATTCCTTTGAAGGAGAAATGAGCTGTATAAAAGATATATTTACAACTGATTAAATAAAAAACTCAGAATCCTCATGAATAAATACTGCAAGACTCAGTAGGCTTAGACAAGATTGTTACCAATGATCTACAGTTGGGGAGGGACTTTTGACAACATCCTTATTAAAATGTAGGGATGACCAGAAGCTGGAAAGAATAATCAAAACCAGAGCAGCAGAGTCAGAATTCAAAATAATTTTATTGGAAGGTTAACTTTAACAAATAAAATTTAATATAGAAAAGGTAAGGAATTATATTTGGGTTAAAAATCAAATACTAAGAAATAAACTGTAAGATACATAAAGAACAAGACATTTTTGTTGAATAAAACCTGGAAGTAAATTAAAAGGATAAAAAGTCTTCCCCCAAATTTATGAAATCATTTTAGGCTAAGTTAACAGACATCTAAGACCAGGAACAAGGAAGGTAAATGCCATACTGCATACTGTATGCATCACCTGCTCAACACTTGGTGAGGCCCTTTGGTCATACAAAGTGGCAAAGGAAATGCTTTCATAATTTGAAAGTTAAGTCACCCTCAGGGAGTAACACCAGCATGAAACAAAAGGAATGGTAGAAATTAGCCATCAACTTAAGTAATTTCCAAGAAAACGTGCTAAGAAGATCCGGAGGTGCCCAAGTCCAATCAAAATTGACTAGGATATGATTTCTGGGAGGCAGGATTGGAATGTGAACTAAGAAAGCCGAAACTTTTTTAATTGTGATTTCTTCTGTCTAAAGAAAAGGCTGTATTAACAGAAGAGGATTTGTTATTCTGTGTGGGGTAGGCAGGAGGTTAACAAGCAAGAATTTGCCTGTGTGCCCTCCACACTGTGTGAGGGCAAAGTACACTGACCACACTGGGAGATGTGCTGAGCAGGTGCATCTTTATAAAGAGGCTGCCTCAGGTTATCCTGGCTTAGTGTCACTTCCCATTAAGATTACCCATTACATTAGAATGATGCTTCCCATGTAGATTCTCCTGGAGGGATGACAGTGTATGACCAAATGACACAAGCTACCATTCTACTCACAGCTATAGTAACAGAATCACAAATTAAGGAAAAGATTCTTGAAAAGAATCTATACCTGTTTGTACCTGAAATGGGACAATCCATATCCATGTTCTAAACCTCTGTGAAGCCCTGCCTTTCTTCATGACAACTGTTTTATCTAAAACTGCACCGAATGCTTTGAAGGAGGAAACTAACAAAATAAAAACACACACACAGAGAAGTGGCTGGGAAGGTAAAAAGGTATGGAATCCATGATATTTGAACAAAGTAAGTGAAAGTGCTTAGCCTAAAGCAGAAAGGATAAAAGATAGCCATCTTCAAATTTCATGCCTGCAGTAATAAATTATTTTGAATTCTATGACAAGAACCAGTTTAAAGTTACATAAGGAAGAACTTTCCAGTTAACACTGTTCCATGTCTGATATATCATAAATGCTCAGTAAGTTTTGGCAAACAGTAATGTTCAACATGTTATCTACCACTATGTTTTAGGATATAAAAACAGCCAGGAAAGAGACATGTACAACACAGTATAGGAAAGCCAAGGAGAGGCACCTACCTGCCAGGGGTCAAGAGGCCAAGACAGGTCTCCTTTTTAGAAGGGATGCCTAAAGGAGAGTACCAAAGAAGGTGCAGTAGTGCACGCCTGGAATCCCAGTGTCTCAGGAGGTGGAGGCAGGAAGATCACAAGTTTGAGGCCAGAGGCAACTTAGCAAGATCCTGTCTCAAAATAAAACAATTTTAAAGGGGGGGAGGGGCTGGGGATGCAGCTGGGTGGTAGAGCAATTGCCTAGCATGTGTAAGCCATTGAGGTCAACCTCCCAGTACTGTAAAAAAAATAATAATAAAATAAAATAAAATTAAATTAATTAATTAATTTTTTAAAAAGGAAAGAAGGCAGGCAAGTGAACACAGGAATTGCCCAAAAAGTGTGTTAAAGAGCATTCCAGACAATGTGTGTGACCCAAAGTAGAAAAACTTAGAGGTTCAGTATGGCTGCTGAGGAGTAGGAGAGATGAAAGATGAAGTGAGAAAACTAGAAAGGCCCAGTATCACACATGCCATGCTGAGGAAGGTGAGCACTGTACTCCTCCCTGTTCCTGTCAGCTTATGCTTGGAGAGTGTTCAACACCTGGCAAGGCTCTATACTCATACAAAGGGGCAAAGGAAATGCCATTATTACTTGAAAATTAAGTCCTGCTCTGGGAGTAACACCAGGGTGGTAGAAATCAGCCATCAACGTAAGTGTGGCTGAGAGGATCTAGAAGGACTCAAGTCCAAGCAGGAGTGAGTAAGGTGTCTACAGGGAGGCTATGAGGAGTCAGTATGAATTTTAGTGTAGGAGTTACACAGTCAATTTATGTTTCAGGAGAACCTTATGGCAGCCAACAGAAGACTAAATGGAAGAGGGCAAGATTGGCAGCAGCGAGAGATAACTGTCTTAGTAATTTGGTAACTGAATGAAGATAGTGGCAGTGGAAAAAGAGCAAAGACAGACATTGGAAGATGTAGAAAGGAGGACTTAATAAATTATTAGGAGTGAGTGATAAACCAGAAGAAGGAGTCAAAGTGATCTCCAGGATTATGATTTAGGCTGCCAAGTAAAGAATAATGTTTGTGGAAGCTGAAGAATAATGTCAGGGATTGGGAGAGTAAAGAATAAAAGAAAGGTTCTGAGAAGAGAGAAGAAAGTCAGCACTGGGCAGGCAAGATGAAACCAAGTTATCCATGGGACACACCAAAGTGGTGATATCTAGGAGGCAGGTAAACAACTGAGTCTCAAGTTGAGGAGAGAGATCTAAGCAAGAAACATTGGTCTGGAAGTCATCATTGCAGAGTGGCCACTGAAGGTACCAAATCATACGAGATCACCCACCCTAGAGTGGATGGACTGAGAATCAAAGATGATTGGGAGGCCAGGGGCAGTGGCTCATGCCTGCAATCTTAGCAACTTGGGAGGTAGAGACAGGAAGACCACAAGTTCAAGACCAGAGGCAGCCTGCATAATTTAGCAAGATCTTGTCTCAAAAAAAAAAAAAAAAAAAAAAAAGGTAAAAAAAAAATGGTACAGTGGTACAGCACTTGCAAAGCACACAAGCGTGAGGTCCTAGGTTCACCTCACAGTACCAAAAAAAATAATCATAATAAAGAAAAGAAAAAGAAAGATGATTGTGGGCAGGATGAAGAATAGCAACCATTTAAGGAAATGAAAGTTAGCTGCCTTATGATGTGAAGGAATTTAAATATTTAGGCAGAGATTAGACATCTACTTGTTGGGCATGATGGAGAGGGAATTCGCAGCAGAGAAACCAAGACTCTACATTATCTTTCAACTCTGAAAATGAACCCAAAACTTCAGTACATCTGGGCACAGTGGCCTACGCCTCTAATCCCAGCAACTAGGGAGGCTAAGGCAGGAAGATCACAAGTTTGGGGCCAGAGGCAGCCTACTTAACTTAGTGAGGTGCTGTTTCAAAACAAAACAAACAAACAAACAAAATTTAAATGGGCTGGGAGTGCAGCCCAGTGGTAGAGCACTTGGAAAGTATGTGTAAGACTCTGAGTTCAAGACCAAGTAAAACAAACAAACAAACAACCACCACCACAACAAAAAACTTCAACACAGTATTTCTAAAAGTAAACTTTTTACTACTGTTACAGAAAAAAAGCCTGAATTGGTATTTTTATTCTTTGGCTTTGTTAGTCAAATGGTAAAAATACATCCTAGAGGAGAAATGTTTTGTTGTTTGATAATGTTGTTTTCTGAAAGGACAAGAGTATTTGGCTTACGTGGACAAAACAGCAGGAGCTGCGCATCTAATTTCTTACTCTATTCTTCCTTCTGTATGTCCAGTTATTTTCTCAGTCAGCTTGGAAATGCAGCTTTACTACTAGCAAAAACTCAAACATTCATTCCCATTCATTTTTCTTTCTACCTTCTGCCTGACTGGAGCTGTACATAATCTACAGTTTTAGACCTTAAATCTTTTACTACCTTTCAGAGATGTGCTTATAATTTTCACTAATATTTAAAGTATGTTGGTTTCTTTTTCTCTTTCTGCTCAATTCTAAAAATAGGCTCCATTGTACACAATTTTAAAAATTAAATCTATAAATGTTTGATTAAAACAAATGGTCATTTTTTGCTATAACAGTGTATGTGGAGGCAGAACTGCTGGCAGTTCTACTTAATACTCAAATATGGCACTGGTCCCACCATGTGGCACCTGAAACAGGTGTTAAATGTACTTGACTTCTTTTAACTTTCTTGTCCCTGTCTGTCTCTTTGTTCCTGCATCTCTCACCACTCTGTAGGCCTTCTTTTCCTTCCCCTATTCTCTTTCACTTTCCTCCTCGTCTGCCAATTGGCCATAAACTTTTACTATCAGTAGTAATGGCACTAAAGCTAACACAGCTGCCAACCCCTGGCCTAGAAATGCACTGGGTATAGTTCTAATTAGACTGCCATTAACTTGTTAGTTGTCCTTAGAAAACAACTATTTCAGTGGCCCAATCCACAGGACAGAAGAACTAACCACTATAAAAAGTAAACTTATGTGAAAAAGAAACCTCTGGTGCTTTTTAGCCCTAACAGTGGAATATAGATTACAAAGTTTAGAATCATAATTTGCAGATGTAGGTTGCTCCATGACAAAAACAGGTGAGGGGTAGGGCTAGAGACACTGACACTATTTGAAATTTAAAGTCATGCAAAGTTATTAAATTGCGTTATTTTAAAATGTAATAAGGGTTTGAGTAGAGAGCCAGAATGAAATGACTCCTAATAAATTTTTAAGGATTCCATAAAATCCTAAGGGAAAAGCAAAAGATTATGTTCCTGCCAAAATCCCCCCAACCTCCAAATCAAGTGCTCTTGAAGTTATGATTTGATACAGTGTTCTCTTTATACAACCCTAATGGCTCTAGGCATTCATTAAAGAAAAGGCATTTAGTGGACTTATTTATTTTTTCTTTATCTCTCCAGCTGATGATATCATCACTTTCTCTAATTTCACAAAATAGAAGCAAGAGCTGATTTCTCACTGGCACTCTTACTTACAGGCTGGAAGTGGGAAGCTCAGCAGAGATGCTTCCACTAGGTGTAAGAGACAACGGAAACACTTCCTTTCAAAAGCTCAGAGTGCTCAAACTGGATAAAATTAACAACAAAAAAGCACTGCAAATAAAAAGTGCATTATCCTATCCAGCTTCACATCCCAACACTAAAACAGTCCAGGTTCTTGTGGCTTCCTAAATATCTCTTGGTCTCCTACATCATTATGTGATAATGTTTTCTGGAGGCTCCTTGGCCTAAAGAACTCCTACATGCCCTTCAAGTATAAGCTCCAAAACTACCACCTTGTGGGAAATCTCCTCTATCCTCCCAAGTAGCTGCTCCTTTTCCTTAGATGCTCCTCCCACTGCTCCCTCATTATAGCAGCTGCCCCCTGCTGCAATTAATTCTCCACCTGTGAGTGTGGCTCTGCAGTCAATCGCCTGGCTGCCTGCTGAGGAAGTACCATGTCCTTCCATCTCCGCAGCACCTGCATCTCTGCAGGCAATTCAGACTGGAGGAATGCCCCAAATCTCTCTCTTTTTTTTTTTTTTTCAGTACTGGGGTTTCCAGGGCCTTGTGCCTGCATGCTCTGCAAGTGCTGGACCACTGAGCTGCACCTCAGCCCATTTTTTTTTACTTTTTGAGACAGGGTCTCGCTAAATTACTCAGACTGCCTCTGGTCTCGAACTTGCGATCCTCCCGGCCCTCCCAAATCTCAATATAAAGGCAGTGCTCATCCATACAGGCGCTCCTTCCCAATCTCACCTAGTTTAGAACTTTATTACCTCCTAGATTAGTTAGTCCCCTCATTGGTCTTCCCATTTCTGGTCTCTCTTCCCTTGAATCCCTTCCATAGACATTACTACCACTACAATCTTATTAAAGCATAACTCTGGTTAAAATGTCCCAGTTCAAGCAGTTGATAATGCAGAAAATGAAAAGCTGAAAAATACCT
This sequence comes from Pedetes capensis, assembly GCA_007922755.1. NCBI lineage: Eukaryota > Metazoa > Chordata > Mammalia > Rodentia > Pedetidae > Pedetes > Pedetes capensis. The sequence continues at coordinate 12,386 of VMDO01006531.1, forward strand.
ATTCTTTAAGCTCAATGGGTTCAAATCCAATACAGCAGAGACAGAAGTAAATAATTAACATATAACTTCTCAGGAACTACAGAGACACACCCAACTTATGCTAATCACTCTGCCCGGCAAGTCCTTCACTCTAAAATAGCTCATATTTCAGTTCACATAGCAAGCTTTCCTAATCTGGCCACCAGAACCATTCTTCCTTCCTCTGCTCCCACAGTGCCCTCATACTTATCACTTTTTGTTTGAATTACAGTTATTTGTACTCCTACATTATAGCTCTTACAGGACTGAACCTTTCTAAATGGAAGGGCAATATATCTTATTTGTCTCTGCTTTGCCAGGTACCTAACATAGTGCCCTCAAAATAGTTGATAAATGCTGAATTATGATGATTAACCTCACCAAAACATAATGAGTCTGTGATTCCTTTAGGATTTGCCAGTATTAAGAATATCAGTGGGGCAAATTATACAATTCAGTACTGAAATTTTTCCACTCTAGCCACAAAAATAGAAAAAGTCTGTTTGGCTAGACAATAGTTGACATATGGGGAATATCCTCAACCAGATCTGAAAGATGTGCCCAAATGAAATGAATGTTTATTGCAAAAACACAACAAAGGGCAACTCTCTAGTGCTATAAACCAGGCCTTCCTAACAAATACAGGAGGGAAAACACTGTGTTTTTTCCATAATGGGAGCACGTCAGTGGATAAATGTTCAAGTAAAAAGGTCCAGAGCTAGTAAAAATTTAATAAAACAAGATATGGGTATAAGACAATATTTCAAAAATGAATCATTAAATAAGCTCTCTAATTTCTCAAAAACTACAACTTCACAGAAGTGAATACTTGCAGTTTATCCATGCTTTAAAGTTCATATCTAATTTCCTATGGGGTTTAGCTCAGTTGATACAGGGCTTCTCTGCAGTCTCTGAGGCCCTGGGTTTGATCCCCAGTACCGGGAAAAAAAAAAAAGAAAAAAAGAAAGAAAAAAGAAAAGAAAAGAAAAAGAAAAAGAAAAGAAAAAGAAAAGAAAATAGAAAAAAAAAAAAAAAGCAATCAGGGAAACAATCAGCCATTGAATACCCCATGAGGGTTGCTATGACTCGAGGGCACCTAACAAGAACAATAACAATTTCCTATAACATCCTATAACAGGGCTACTGTAAAATACCTTATCAAGCCTTTCTTAGCCAAGGCTTGATAGCTTGGCTCAATCCTTAGCCAGGTGTGGTGGCACATGGCATGGCTGTAATCCCTGTACTTAGGAGGCAGAGGCAGGAGGATTGAGGCAGAGGCAGGAGGATTGACTTTATTCGAGGCCAGCCTGGACTACATAGCAAATTCCAAGCAGAAACAAATTTCCAGTCTCATAATTTTGAGAAAAACAAACGAACCCTAAGGCCTAAAATGATAGCACCTTTTAAGAAAATATGCTAAGATATGAAGGTGATCTGGCTGAGGGTGCAGCGCAGTGGTAATGTACTTTCCTAGTGTGTGTGAGGCTCTGGGTTAAACCTCCAGTACCTCCAAAGAGAGAGAGACAGAGACAGAGAGAGGAGAGAGAGAGAGAGAGAGAGAGAGAGGAAGTAAACCTGGATCTTAAGGATCAACATTTAACTGTACCTCTTTCTATCTACCCCTGTGACCCTGACCAAGTCACCTTACCTCACTAAGCTCCTCTTTTCTTATTTATAAGAAAATAACTCATATGGTTCCTGTGGCTACTCAATTATATTGCATGCATGCTGTGTGTGTGTGTGTGTGTGTGTGTGTGTGTGTGCATAACTTAACATTATGTCTGGTAGGGAGTAAGTTATAAGTAAATATTTACTGTTATTGATAAAAATTATTAGGCTCGCACCATGATGGGTGATATTCAGGAAGAAAAAGGAGCTATGAACATATAAGAGCGGAAGATAATACTCAGAAAGTTAAATGTATATGTTATCACCACAGTTACAGTTTGAGAAATATAGACTAGAGTATTCTCATATTAAATAAACATTGACTGTATGTCCAGGATTGCTAAGGAATATAGAGAACTATAGTCAAAATCTCCCAATACTAAAAGGACAAGAGCAATCATTGCATTTACAACAGCAGAATAACAAACAGACGCGAAAAAACAAAGTGCTAATATATACAAAAGCTTCTCTGTCCCAAACTTTCAATTTTCTAAACTTTCATAGAAAGAAGGAAAGTTAGGCTCCACAGCAAAGGCACAGCAGTTCTGCATTCCAAAAATAGATGGCATTAGCAATCATGCACAGTCATTTTAGTTGCTGCCATCTTGTTCCTTACTGGAAGTATGTTGTATTTGTGACTGAACTGAGGTGTTTAAACATTAACTCCATCCTATTCAGGAAATGAAAAGCGTTCCAAAAGTTAGGAGAAAAGAATAAATTCCCCTACCAAATCAGATGTAAAGACAGCAGATAACTGAAAAAGGTAAGAAAACAATGAATGCTCCCTCTGCACATGGGATCAGAGACTTACATATTATAAAGATATAAAAATTGTATACTTGTGGAATCACTAAGAATTAGCAAAATACAAGGAAAACAAGAAACTTTCTGTACTGGGTTGACAAATGGTCTAGTTTAATTTAGGGGAAGGCAAAGGGCTTATTTGAGAATTTAAAACCAAAAATAAAACACAATTTAAAAGCAGGAGTAGAGACAAGAGAAGATAATAGGGGGATGAATATGACCAAAGTACATCTATGAAAATGTCACAATGAAGCCAATTATTTTGTACAATTAATATACACCAATAATAAAAAGAATTTAAAAGCTAAGCATAGAGCCAGGCGTGGTGGCATATTCCTGTAATCCCAGCACTTGGGTGGCCAAGGCAGGAGGATCAACATGAGTTTGAGGACAACCTAATCTACACAGTGAGTTTCAGGACAGCCTGGACTACACAACAAGACCCTATCTCAATGGGGAAAAAAAAAAAAAAAAGCTAAGCATAATACCAGTGCTATTATCACAAGCCACAGGCATCTGACCAGGCTTGAAATATGTTTGAATTTATACATCAATGTGAATGGTCAGGTCATTATATAACCTGTAACTGCTCTGATCTTCTCTAAGATCTGTGCAGAAATCATCTAAGAGGAAGGCTATGTGCCTCAATGGATTTTCAACATAGACAAAACTATTCTGTTATGGGAAAAGATGCTCCAAATATTTCTATCCACAAGGAGGTGACCTTATGTCTGGTTTCCCTTTGATGGACCAACTCACACTCCTTTCAGAAGTTAGCTTGTACTTAAGACCTGTAAATTTTTTATAACAAAGTAAAGCTGACTTATAAGCATCTCCATGAGATTATGGGCTGAAGAGCCTGGAAGAGCTTGTCAATCAGAAGATGGCAAATAGAAACAGTATGCCATCACTACTGATTTAAAGTATGTTTAAAAAATAAGTTTTTTGTTTTGCCATTTTTGTCTGATTTTAATATTATAAATATATGAGTTTTAAATTCTGACATAGTTTGGCTACTTTTCCCATTAGGTTTAAGCTCATCAAACCATAAATTATCCTACTGTGGGGGTGTTCTAGAACCTACTCCACTCAGCCAAGAAGAGAACACTTATTATCTTTGTTCACAGAGACTGGCTGTTGGAGCTCTCCTTAAACTATGAGTTTGGTCAATGGGGTACTGACAAAGAAGAGCCTGGATCTCACTAGACAGAGAAAGATAGGCAGTAGCCCTTCCATCATTCACCGTCTATATTCCTTTTGAATCCCATTGAATTTATGGTGATTCCAATTTTTAGATAATAACAAATATGGACCATTCCTGAGAATTCATTCTTTCAACAACTATGTATTCAGTAAGCCTATGGGAGGCACAGTGCATTTGTATAGCACCTTTTACTTTTCAAAGTTGCCCCAACATTAAGTATCATTTTATACATGCACAACATTTTATACATGCACAACACTCTTTTCAAAACCTTGTTTCAAGATAGATGCCATAGCAGCAACCCTTGAGGCTGAGGGCAAGAGGATCATGAGTTGGAGGACAGAGGCAGCCTGTACAGTGTAGCAAAACCCTGACTAAAAATAAAAAATACAAAAGGGGCTGAGGGTACAGCTCAGTGGGAGAGTAGTTGCCCATCATGCATGAGACCCTAGGTCCAACTCCAGTATTAAGGAGAGAAAAAAAAAAAAGAAAAAAGAAAAAAGCTGCCTTCGGCCATTATCAGCGCAACTATTTGTGGAAAAAAAAACGAAAGGGCTGAGACTGACATTCAATCACTAAATAAATTCCAACTGCATAATTCCATCCAAAAAATACCCAATGCCAAGTGCTTTTAAAAATTACAAAAGAAAATATACAGGGATTCAAATATTCCATTAGGCAAAAGAGTTAATATAATTATAACTGCTCATTTCTGAATCCTTATGGGTATGAACAGGTAGTAAGTCGAAATTATCAAAAGTCACACTCAATGCTTACATTTAATTGGCACCAAAAGCAACTTTCAAAACTGGGTTAAAATATTTTATACGCCCAAAATAACTTATTTACCTAGGTTTTCATTATTTTAGAACTCTTGCCAGAAAACTGATCCCAAAATTTAGATGCCAGGGGGAAGCATTTTGCCAAATCCATTCTTAGAAACTACAGACCTGAGAAAGACCATACTAAAGAGAAAAGAAAATAAGGACTATGGATAAGCACAGAAAATAAGGATCTAGTATAAGCCAGAATACCTGGCTTAGAGAGCTGATTCCCCCTACTACTTATTAGCCATCTGACCACGATACCTCATTTACTCCATCAGCAACGTTGTTAGGTGCCATGGAGCCTGGTTGGAGTCATATCAACCCTATGTACAACAGAACGAAACACTCCCCAGCACTGTGCCCTGCCCAGCACTATGTCAGTGCTTCTCTGCTGTTCATAGGGTTTTTAATGGCTGACTGTTTTGGGAGTGGGCTGCCAAATCCTTCTTCTTTTTTTGTGGTGCTGGGGGTCGAACCCAGAGCCTCATGGGAATAAGAAACACTTAGAAAAACAATAAGTTGTGAGAATTAAACCCAGTAAACAAGTAGGACAAAGAAAGGGCTTAGCATCGACTATCATTATTTACTGTCATTATCATATGACTAGATCACCCAAATCACCTACATCAAATGCCTTCCTCAGTTGGTCCAGTAGGATTTAATCCCTCCCTCCTTGGCTTCCACATAAAATGTTTTTGTATGCTAGTTATTTCAGAGGGCACATTTCTCCCCATTAGATTACACCTCCTTGAGGACAGAGACCACAGCTCACCTGAGTATACCATGCACCGTTCATTGTCTTTCACTTCCTCTCTCTAAAGGTTGTGAAAAATAATACCATTAATTAGCAAAACCTTCACCTGGAGACAGAAGTAACAGTACACCTAAGTATTGGGCATACCTTAATAAATATTCTCTTACTATCTGAACAAAAATGTTGGGGAGAAGGCAGAAAGAAAAGAAGGTTTTTTAATTAACATTTTTTTCTTATGCTTTAAGCTTGCTTCATTATCACATTCAAAAGGCCCATGGTGCTTATAAAAGTACAGCAGCATACTTTCTACATATGTCGTCTAACCTAATCATAACTTGTCCATCTGCTGATTTTAATGTAATCCTAGAGATGCTAGATGACAATATGCTTGCTTAATTCATCCTACACTATTTATGTAAAATAAAATAATTTTTAACACTATACTGAGATGCAAATCTTCCTAGCTTTGATTTGTGCCCTCTTTTTCTCCTTCTCTTAAAAAAGTGCTGCTAAAGGGGAAAAATAAGTCTCCAACTTCTTCCAGATCGCTGGGAAAGCACTTTCGAAGGTGTATTATCCAACTTTACTAACACAATAATGTTTTCCTTACTTTGAGAGGGAAGAGAACTTTTCTGAAAACAAAAGGCTGAATTGAGCCCATTGCTTTGTTAACATTTTCCACAAAGTACAATTTTCCTTTGTTCTTATAGTGTCCTATCATTTTTTAAAATTAAACTTTCAGCATGAAAGAACAGTTGAGGACCTTTTTATTTGCATAAATAATCTTAGTCTTTATTCTTTGACTTATTTTTTAAACAAACTCAAAAACAAAAGCCTAGAGAAGAACTGTACTCATCTAATGTGGTTTTTCTAAGTCCAATTTTTTCATTCCTCAGTGGCAGGGCCTTTCAAACGAGTACAAAAACTACACACAACCATTCTCCTCATTCTAAACACATCCCAACCAAATGGGGAACACAATCAGTTGTCTTAAGAAGCACACAAAGGTAAGTGAGGTCAAACCAAAAAATATTTTTATTCATTGTACCTCTTTTGAGATCAACATTTTTCAGATGAAAGTACTTTGATGAGTTTATGCAATGAATAAATACCATAACTTCACATATTTGGACTATATTTCTCTGGTTACTAGCTAATTCACATACATTACCTGTCAGCCACTGCAGAGGGAGTATAATAAATGTAATTGTTTTATATATTCTGAAGCACAGCGAGAAAGGCCAGTTAAATTCAAAGAGGTGTTTTGTTTTGTCCGGTGCTTAGGGGTTAAACCCAGAGCCTCAAACATACTTTGCAAGTGCTCTATCATTGGACTGTACTCCCAGTCAGTGTTTGTTGTTGTTGTTGTTGTTGTTGTTATTGTTGTTGTTTGAGTCAAGATCTAAGTTGCACAGGCTGCCTCTGACATCAAACTCCCCATCCTCCTGCCTCAGCCTTACTAGTTGCTGCGACAAGCATATTCCACCGTGCCTAGCACTCCAATGTGTGTGTGTGTGTGTGTGTGTATGTATGTATATACACTATATATATAGCATATATATACCATATATATCACTCCGTGTGTGTGTGTGTGTGTGTGTGTGTGTGTGTGTGTGTGTGTATCCAGTGTATATATATACTGGATATGTATATCACCTCTGGAGTGATATATATCAATATCACTCTCTGAGGACCTGGGTTTGATCCCCAGCACTGCAAAAATGGGAGGATGTGGTAATCCACTCCCAAAGCAATCTCAAAACACTTAGCCATTGAAAACTCTATAAGGGTCACTATGAATTGGACTCAACTTGAGGGCACCTAACAACAACAATAAATTTATATTTTTTCTCATTTCTGAGAAGTATGTGCACATATACACATGTACATATGTATATATTCATACACACGTATATACATATGTGTATATATGATTGAAACAAAGAACTCTCAAAACTCTGCATTAGGCAAGCAAAACAGAGCTTAAGAACAATAAACTCTGACAAAGTAGAGAGATCTATCAAATTTAAGCCACTATGCCAAAAAACACAAAGTTTCATTCATCAATCCCTATCTTAAAAGCAAGGTAATTTTAACCACTTAATGTTTCCTTGGATTTTAGTAGCAATAAAATTAATACTCAGGCTATTCCCTAGCAAGTGGCTTCTATTTTTTTTTCCGGGTACTAGGGTCTGAACTTAGGGCTTCATGTATGCTTTTGCAAGCACTCCACCACTGAGCCTCACTTCTATCAAAATTTATCACAAGTTATGTGAAATAGGCAAAAGTGTCGATTCTGAATTTTCTCAAGTGAGGAACAACAGTATCACACTTCTGGACACGATACTACTTCCAGCACCAGTAGCCCTCCCCTCTGTCCCAACTATTTCTCTTTATATCACTTCTCCAACCTTAGAATTCGAAAAGCGATCCCATAAAACAAAAGTAGCATCGGCAATAGGGAGGCCAACGGTTTTGAAAATAGTTTGTTCTTTTGCTGTCAACCTGACAACTTTTTAAAGGTAAAACAGCCCCTACTCAATCAGGTTTAACCTTTCCGATTCCCATACCAAACAACCACTCGTTTGTTCTCGAGAGTAAAGGTGAAAGGGGGAGCGGGAGAAAATGATATTGAAACGAAGGGTCTACGTTCCACCGGTGAGGACAGGTTTTTGAAATCGGTTTGGAACACTCTGTGGCTTCTGGCAACTGGGCAGCTTTACAGTGTCTGTCTCAGAAATGTTTAGCAATCTGACGCATCAGTTTTTAGGAATGGTACAGAAACGGCCCCCACAACTGAACAGCCATGCCTAGAATCCGTCCTCCTGGTGACATCGGCTGGAGGGCACGGGACAGAAGAGCAGGGGGACCGAGAGAGGATCCGTGACATCTGTTATTGTTTGTGAAGCCCAGGCAGGGACCCGTGCTCGCGGCCGAGGAGTGGAGGGGGAAAGGAGTAAGGACAAAGATTCCTCCCCGGGCTCCAAGCCACCTCTCCAGACACATGGGGCCGGTATTATCCCGGGAATACGAGGGCCAAGGCCGTCGCCCGAGCTTCCCCAGAGACAGCTCCAGCCCCGAAATTAGCCTCGCCTTCCCAGAACACCCAAAGACACAGAAGAGCTCCTCCTGCCAGGGCTCGCAGAGTTGGGGAGGGTGCGACAACCTCGGCCCCGCTCCGCTGGCCGCCAAGCGCCGCATCAGCACACTCACCTGCCTCCAGTCGCGCCCGCGGCCGGCTCAGCCTCCGCACAGAACGCAGCCAGCTGAGTGCCTGTCCGCTCCCTCTGCCTGCTCCGCCCTCGCCCCGCCCCCGGGAGGTGGGATCCGCGGCCGGGCCGGAATCTCGGGGCGGCCGCCCTGAACTCTCGCGAGCCCTCCCTCCTCGGCTTCTAGGTGGCTGGGCCGGTCCGACTCGCCCTGACGTCATACGCTCCATAGCCGGAAGTAACCTTCTGTCGTCAACACCAGCCCTGGCCCCTCCCACCTCCGGCTGGTGAAGTCCTGACTGGTCCTGGGGGCATTGGTAAGGCGGTGGCTGCTTTACTTCTTTCATCAGCCTCACCCCACTGCTCTCTTTACTCAAAACTGTTTCAAGTCTATCTTGAGAATGGCCCAGTGTGTTGCGATATTAGTCACATGTCCTAAATATCAGTTTTTCCTCTGTACTTCACAATGCAAAGACTTAGAAGTGAACATGGGCAGAGAGATAAGCCCCACAAGCCCACACATTTTGAAGATTGGGGAACTGGTCAACTATTTGCTTGGTGGGTGAATGTGGGAACTAGAAGCCACCCAAGTTCTGTGACTTCCATTTCGCCATGACTGCACTCTAGAAACTTGAGAATTAGGATTTGGAAAGGCCACAAAAATATTGGCAACATACGTGAAAAACTTGAGTTGTCTTGGAAAGTGTAAAATAGATGGCGCTATATCAGTAGGATCTGAGAATTGTGGTTCCTCCTGATCTGAGGGGGATAGGCTTCAGGACCCCCAGTATATGCCTGAAAGTGAGAACAGAACCAAAGGTATACACTGCGTTTTCTCTATACGTGCATTTATACTTACAAATTTTAACCTATAAACTAGGCACAGAAAGAAATTAACAATAATATAGATCTTAGCTATCTCACCATTTTTTTTTTCCTTAAGAAATTTCACCTTTTCACTTAAAGGAAGCACTTCACAGTTTCTCCTTGACATACCCAAATTGCCAGCATCATTACTTTTGCACTTTGGGGCTATGATTTACTGAAATAAGCGCTACTTGAACACAAGTACCGTGACACCATGACAGCTGATCCAATGACTGAGAAGAGCTATGAACTATAGGACAGGTAACACATAATATGAATATCAGAAACACCTCTCCCAACCCCATGGATACCTCTTGCGTGGGACAGAGCGGGGTGATGCAAGATTTCATCATACTATTCAGAATGGCATGCAATTTTAAACTTATAAATCGTTTATTTCTGGAATTTTCCATTTAATATTTTTGGACCTTGGTTGCCTGTGGGTAACTGAAACTGTGGGAAAGTGAAGCTTTGGAGAAAGGGGGAGGGGACTACTGTAATGGAAAATCGCCTTCCTGTGGATGACTCAGAGGGATGGCTTTGGGAAGATGGTGCAGTTTGTGTTTGAGGAGCAAGCCAAATAAGAGAATCACTTCCAATTATTGTTGACAAATTTATCATTAATCTGAATATTAGAGGTTTTATAAAATATCCTTAGCTTTTAGACTACTACAAAAATACAAGAATCTGGTACTGTGCTTGCAGAAAATGTCATTTAAAAATAACAACCAATATCTTTAGGTTTGCCAAGACCTGATAACATGCGCAAAACACTTAGGAAAGAATCATAACATCATTTCTCTCTCTTTTATTGCATGCTGTACTTTTTTTTTTTTTTTTGTATATAGCTTGGGAAAAATACTAGTCTGGTAATCAGTATATTCTTGAGGAAATCAGTTCCATTTATATGATTACTTTGAGGCTCAAATGACAGTTATCATATACAAGCATAGTAGGCTTAACTGAGATCAGACTAACTTGACCCTTCTCCCTGCACCATGTACCTAGACATAGCAATACAAGAGGATAGGCTCAAGAACATTTTATGGTTTTTTTATAGCAAATTTAGGTTTTCAAATGTTGTACATGCTTTTTTCATAGCATTAAAGTTACATGAAGTAGTCTAGAGTTTGAGACAAGGTTAGGCAATAGCTTTGCCCTCTGGTTTCTAGCTAATTCTAACAAATTCCTTTAGGAGGTTGTTGAAATCACCTGAACTGAAATTAACTAGAGCTGTGTACCTTTTTGAAATTTTGGTGGTCTATGGACCACTTTTCAATGTAATGTTTCAAAAGGGATAAAATAAACTGAGACTTTAAGGTAAACTGGTTGTATTAATATGCTGTCATTGTTAGGTGCCGTTGAGTCAGTATCAGACTCATAGTGACCCTAGGTACAAGAGGTGAAACACTATTGTCAGTGCTTCTCTGCTATTCAGAGGGTTTTCAATGGTGGATTGATTTTTGGGAATGGGTTGCTGGGTCCTTCTCCCAAGCCTACAGTATCTGGTGTTCCCAGGCAGTCTCCAGTCCAAGTACTAACCAGGCCTGACCCTGCTTAGCTTCTGAGAACTGACGGGATTGGATGCCACAGTGCTATGGCTGCAGGCTAGATATACACATAATATACATTAAATAGAAGAACTGTTTGTTTGTTTTCATCAAAGTCTGCAGACCCAAGTTAAGAAAACCCTTGGCTTATAATAAGATATCATTTGGAAAGACTTCTGAAACTCTATCACCAACTCTCTTAGACATTAGAATTAAAGCAATATTTTCAGGTAACAGATATCTGCTATGATCATTGCTAACCTTATTAACTTATCATTTAATGTGAGTTTTTAATCCCTTCTTCTATGTATTTCCTCTTCTCTGAGTCTATGCTAAATTAATATGTAATATGTAAAATAGTTGATTTTTTTTATAAGTGAAGACAACTCTGCTTAAAAGTCTATTTGAATTGTTAAAATTAGCTCTTTAGTGATGGTATCAGAACTTTTAAAACCTATACACTAACAAAGGTTAGAGATGAATTTCCTTTTTATACCTATTGTCTTTTGGAGTAGGCATTTCTTTCCTTTTTGTGTAGCCATCCCATTCAGTGATCCTAAGCACATGTCTTACCCTTTAGCCATCTGCTTTATCTATTTTTATTTTATTCTTTAGACATTGAAAATCCTAGGACTAAAGAAACAGGCCAGATAGAGAATGTCTCTAACCTAGTAGATACTCCCACTGTGGTCTGAGTCTGGAGGAAGTCAGAAGCAGGGAGAGCCAGCTAATGGGTTTCCGTGATCCCTGGCCTAGAGGCAGGGATGGATGACAGACCACAGGAGCAAGCAGAGCAAAGGGTGCACATGAATCCCATTGTATAATGGAAGGGGGATCACATTTGGGGTACACATTTGGACTAAGAGCTAAATCTTTGATCTTAGGAATATTTCTTAAGTTCTCTAAGCCTCAATTTATTCGACCCTAGTAGGAGATTCTTTCCATCTCCTCAGAGTGTAGGAGAATTCTTATTATCAGGAGAAAATTGCTATTAAAAAATATATACATATATTGAAAGGAAGACCAGTAATATATTGTTGTTGTTGTTGTTGTTAGGTGCCATCGAGTCAGTATCTGACTCATAGTGACCCTCATAGGGTTTTCAATGGCTGACTGTTTCGGGATTGCCTTGGGAGTGGATTGCCAGGCCCTTCTCCCATCTTTGCGGTGCTGGGAATTGAACTCCGGACCTCAGAGACTGTAGCGCAGCACTCTACCAACTGAGCTAAATCCCAGCCCAGAGTGTTATATAGTAAACATAGAAAGAATGATGGTTTGGGGGGGATTCCATCTTAAAAAATAAAACCTAAAATTATGAAAATTATTTTTTTATGTAGGTTACAATTATAGCTATTCAGACTATAAATTTTTGTTGTTTTTGTTGTTAGGTGCCGTGGAGTCAGTGTTTGACTCATAGCGACCCTATGTACAACAGATGAAATACTATTGTCCGTGCTTCTCTGCTATTCATAGGGTTTTCAAAGGCAGATTGATTTTTGGGAGTGGGTTGCTGGGTCCTTCTCCCAAGCCTACAGCACCTGGTGTTCCCAAGTAGTCTTCCATCCAAGTGCTAACCAGGCCCAACCCTGCTTAGCTTCCAAGACCTGACAGAATCAGATGCCACAGTGGTATTAGACTGGGGGAGATAAAGACTGGATCACATTAGAAATTTTTTTTAGCATAATTTTCCTCACACAATTATGTTATATGGATTGATAACCCTCAGTTCACATTTGGTAGTTCATCAAAATCATGCAAAAGGTCATTTTCTAAAAAATATCTATTCCTCTCAAATCTTGATATTCACATTTTTTTTCTTTTAAAGCATTATTTAAAGCCTCCACTATGTTAAAATATTTGAACTTCTAACTGTTCTCTTCCCATCAGAGGATGTAAAATTTAATGAAAATTCCTAGAAGTGAGTCAAAGGCAATGTACATTTTACATTTCTAAACCTATTGCCAAATGACCCCCTAGATGTTGCACTAATTTCCATTCTACAAGCAAGTTGTGCACAAGGAAGTTCCCATTTCTCCATATGCCTGTTCACACTAGGTTCTGTCTGTATTTTCAATCTTGCCAAAGAAGGAGTTTTGGGGCAAAGCCCTGGCTCTGGGAATCCTGACAGCTTGGCTACCTGTCCCCAGTATGCCAGTTAAAGAGATGTCTTGGTGAAACACAGAGAAGGAAGATTAAATCAATGTCCACACTGGGAAGAGGAAAAGGTAAAGGGGTCCAGTGACCCCAAGTCCGTCTAAGGTACTGATAGGAGCTTTAGGTTTAAATAGAACAGTTGGGAGAGGGAGTAGTCTGCCTAATAAAGTAGTCCTGGTCAGAGTGTGGTCTGGCTGATCACTGTCTCAGTTCTGGTTCTATAAGGTGCTCCCAGAAATTGTTATCACTGTCAGTGCTTGAAAGGAGCAACCTGGTTCCCACAAGATGACAAGTCCTGCCCCAGGGTGCAGCCTCAGGATCATAGATAACTGTCCTCCTTTGAGGGGTGGTCTGTGCCTCAAGGCTCATCGTTGCTAGAAGGCAGTTTCTATCCCAGGTCAGACAGATGTTGATTGATCAATCCTGTTCTTCCTGAAATCCAAGGTGGCTGTAGGAGAAGGTGACTCAAGAGGAAGCATTAAGAAGAAAACTAGAGCCAGAGAGGGACAAATAGACACAGGCCAGTGACCAGTGTCCTCCTTCACTTTTAGTTACCTTTCTGCCTGACACAGTATAAAAGGACAGGGAAATCTGGGGGACATGGAAATGGAAAGAGCTTTCACCCCAGGATCTGGTTTGAATCTCATTAGTGGAGAATCAAGAACTTTGACACAACTGTGGTGTCCTGTCCCATCTGATCTCGGAAGCTAAGCAGGGTCAGGCCTGGTTAGTACTTGGATGGGAGACTGCCTGGGAACACCAGGTGCTGTAGACTTGGGAGAAGGACCCAGCAGTCCACCCCCCAAAAACAATCAGCCACTGAAAACCCTATGAATAGCAGAGAAGCACTAATAATAGTGTTTCACCTGTTGTACTTAGGGTCACTATGAGTCAGACACCAACTCCACAGCACCTAACAACAACCAGAAAAACTGCTGTGAGAACTGTCTACATAGAGACTTTTTTTTTCAGAGAGATTTTAAATAATGAAAATGTTAAAATAGCAGTAAGCCATGTTTGGGGTCAAAATGTATATAACCTTTGAGTTTGACCTTCATTTCCTCTCTCTAATTCTGTGCTTCTTTGAGAGATGACCAGGCAACTCCCTCATGATTCTTTTCTTAAACCTATACAATATACCCTATAATCTCATTTTACTAAAGGGAAATTCCTCCATTAGAAAAAATTTAAACAATGGAATTTCTTCTTTGGATCTTATCAGTGTCTCCTCAGCCTATGATAGGGGTCTTTCTAGGCCATGTCACACTAGGCACCCAGAGATGTCCACCCAGGACTGACATCACATGGATGGAGGGAATACATGCACCAGCCTCCTCTCTTTTCGGCTTCTTCTTCACAGTCTTGGTAAGTCTATGTCTGTGTTTTGGATGCCTATCTCTGTCTCTGAATACCCATGTATATTCTAAGGTGTGTACTTAATAAACTCTATAACTTTGTTTCAGTTTCTTTGACTCGTCCTGAAATTCTTTTTTGTGATGAAGCCAAGGACCCCGCTTAACTAAGTGAAGGACCCAACTAGGGAACTCCACAGGCTAGGTGGCCACACTGAGCTGTGACTCTCTGCTGCGCTGCTAGTGACAGGCCCTAGAGATGAGTCCATGCTTTTTAGCAAAAGCCGTTTCCAAGTTCCTGCTATAATACCTTGGCATGAGAGTTAGGAATAGACCCTCGTGTTAAATAAAAGAGAAGTTTGTGTGGAGATTCATCTTAATACTGTCAGCAGCAGTGGGGGGTGTAGCTCAACACTGCTGCCTATAAACTGAGGAATTCCTCCACTCACGGACCTCTATTTAGGTGGAGCCAAGTCTTTAGTTCTGTCACAGAAAAGAATTTCAGGACAAGTCAGAGTGAAACAAAGTTAGAGAATTTATTAGTTAGGGACAAGAGACAGTACATGCATTAGATTTGAGCATGGGCATTCAGAAAGAAAAAAGGGATGCTTAAGAAGAGAACAGTAGTACATTGTCGGACTTGGGCTTCTCCAGAGAGAGAAAGA
Organism: Pedetes capensis; assembly: GCA_007922755.1. Classification (NCBI taxonomy): domain Eukaryota; kingdom Metazoa; phylum Chordata; class Mammalia; order Rodentia; family Pedetidae; genus Pedetes; species Pedetes capensis. The sequence continues at coordinate 27,458 of VMDO01006531.1, forward strand.
ATCGCATTTAAGTGTCTGAAATAATAGCTATGTATATGATTTTGTGACTTTTGAAGTTACATAGCTCAAAGGATATAATTTACAGCTCAGAGTTTAATCTATAATAGAGAATTTCCCCTTTTATAAATGAAATTGCCAGGTACATTGTTTAAGTTTAGGGATGAGAGGGGGGTGCCAATAAGATAGAAACAGATCAGAATAGGTCAAAAGAAGAAATTCTAGAGAAATTCCAGCCAGGCGTGATGACACAAGCCTGTCATCCCAGCAATTCAGGAGGCAAGAAGCAAGAGGATAACAAGTTCAAGACCAGAGGCAGCCTGCATAATTTAGGAAGACTCTGTCTCCAAATAAAAAGTAAAAAATGGGCTGAAGATGCAGCTCAGTGGCAGAATGCTTACAAAGCATGTGTGTGGGACTGGGTTCAAACCCCAGTAATGCAAGAGGAGGAGGGGGAGGAGGACAGGAGGAGGAAGAGGAGGAGTTGTTTTATTGTTTAAAGGATTTAAAAGATTAAGTAGAAATGTTTTGGTATAAGGAACTTCCTTTTAGTAAAATAAAACTGATAGTCCGGGAGGTAAATTATATAAATTTATAGATAAGAGTCACAGGAAGTTGTCTAGACATATGTTGATAGCAAACATGACCCATAATCTTGTTTGTGAGATTCTCAAAGAAGCATAGGATTACAGAGGAGAAAGTAAGGTTAAGCTCAAAAGTACACATGTTTTGACCTGAAGAATGGTTTATTGCTGTTTTAGCATTTTCACTTGAATTATCTCTCAAAATAATATCTATAATAATACTGTGTTTTTCTTGGTAGTTGTGTCAAAATTCTTGACTCTCAGTTGGTGATGTTTGAACCAGATCCCAGGGTAAGGGCTCTTTTCCCTTCTCATGTCCCCTTAATTTTGGGGTCTTTCTATCCTGCCTCAATATTGTAGATTGATTGTTAGTGTTTATTCTCATGTTTTAATGACATTTTCTTCCTTGCATAATTTTATAACAATTGGGGACACCAACAATAAACACATAAACAAGAAAGACACTCCCTTGCTTTTTCTTTCCTTCTTCTTTCCTTTCTGCTTCTTACCCTGTCTCTTCTTTCTCTGGCGACCATGTACACCCCTCTTCCTTATCTCAGGACCTATCTTCTCTGTCTGGGGTGCTTTCCCCTCTAGAAGCCTGCTTAACTCTGTTCTCTATGACTTTACGTTTCCCTGGGAAATAGAAATATCCTTATGCAGATTTACCCAGGGAACCTAGTTTAAGTTCCCTTGCAGGTTTATCTAAGATTCTCCCAGTGCCTCAGTCTTTTCTGTAATTATTTCTTAATATTGCACTATCTTTAATAAACCTATTCTATATTCTCTACTGCCTGCAGTCATACCACTGTGGCATCTGGTCCCATCAGATCTCAGAAGCTAAGCAGGTTAGTACTTGGTTAATACTGGTTAGTACTTGGATGGGAGACCACCTGGGAACACCAGGTGCTGTAGACTTGGGAGAAGGACTCAGCAGCCCACCCCAAAAAAACAATCAGCCATTGAAAACCTCACGAATAGCAGAGAAGCACTAACAATACTGTTTTGCCTGTTGTATGTAGGGTCACTATGAGTTGGACATTGACTCAGTGCCACCTAACAACAACATATTCTCTACTATAAAAAAATAGAGAAAAAGAAAAAGATAAAAAGTAAAAAACAAGAAAGAAAGACACTCTCCATCTGATAGGGTTATCATTAGAACTAAATGACAAGGTATGTAAAGTGACAGCTATTTCATAAGCATGCAATCCAGGTTCCTCTTTCAGCTCTGGGGCTAAGGTTGGGGACAAGGTTGTAGAGGGAAGTAAGTCACAAAACTTGTGACTTCTTTAATACAAAGAACTCTAGAAGGGTCTGGGGACAGGCAAGATCATTCCTAGGGTGGGTTATATCTGTGCTGATAATTTTCATTTTTGCTGAATGATTTTTATAAAATTAGAGATTGTGCAAGAGTCATCACTGGATCTACCTTTCATTCTGCTGTGAGGTTGCTGTTTTCAGAGGCTTAGCCTTTTGCATTTTATGCTGATTTGGTTTCCTGGAGGAAGTAACCTAAATAGGGTTTTCAAAGAATTGAATTTTTTTTCCTGATTAACCACACAGGGCCTAGTGGACAAAGTTAAAAAGATTTATCTTCACATAATAGCAATAAGCAGCTATTGCAAGGTTTTAGTCAGAACAGTGATAAGGCCAAAGTTCCATTAAAAAAAAAAACACTCTGACACTATCGTAAGCTCTTAGAAACTGCTTTTGCTGAAAAGCATTGACTTTTCACTTGGGCCCACAAGTGTCCTGTTCCAGATTTGCAAGAGGCACCTGAAGGTCTCTGGTCCTTGTCTGGAAACTTCAGTTACCTTGGATTCCAGGAAAATTGATCATTAAGCATCTTTTTGACATGGGACTGAAACTACCCCTCAAGTGATGATAGCTGTAACAACTTCCTGGGACTGAAGAAGGAGAGAAAGAAAAATTAAAGGGACATTGGAAAGGAAAATGAGCCTTCCCCCTGGGATCTGGTTTAAACCTCACCAGTTGAGAGTCCGTACCACTATGGCATCCAATCCCAGCAGATCTCAAAAGCTAGGCAGGGTTGGGCCTGGTTAGTCCTTGGATGAGAGACTGCCTGGGAACATCAGGTGCTGTAGGCTTGGGAGAGGGACCTGGCAACCCACTCCCAAAAAAACAATCAGCCACTGAAAATCCTATGGATAGCAGAGAAGCACCAACAATACTGTTTCATCTGTTGTATGGAGGGTTGCTATGAGTCAGACACCAACTCGATGGCACCTAACAACAACAACAAGCTGAGAGTCAAGAATTTCGACACAACTACCAAGTAGACTGCTGTAAACTCTGCCTACATACAGACATATTTCAAGTGAAAATGTTAAAATAGCAATAAGTCATGCTAGGACTTTCTCCTCTGTAATTATGTGCTTCTTTGAGAACCTCATAAACAAGATTATGAGCCATGTTTGCATGCAACATATGCCTAGACAACTTCCTTGTGACTCTTCTTATCTGCAAATCTGTACAGTGTACCTCATGGACCACCTCATAGTCACATTTTACTAGAGAAGTTCCTTAGGTAGATGGTATACAAAAACATTTCTACTTCATCTTTTCTCCCCCCAGTACTGGGGGCTTGAAGCCAGGCCTTCACACAGCACATGCTCTTCAAATGCTATACCACAGAGCTGCATTCCCAGCCCCTTTAAAAATCTTTTTTAAATCTTGAAACAAGGTCTCACTAAGTTATGTAGGCTGTCTCTGGCCTCAAACTTCTGATCCTCTTGCTTCCACCTCCTACTCTCTGGGGTTACAGGTATGTGCCACATGGCTGGCTCTACCTTATCTTTTGAATCCTCTGAATAGTGGAATTTCTTCCTTTGACCTATTTTGGCCTATGTTTTTATTTTACTGACATTTCTTTCTCATCCATAAACCTAAATCAATGTACCTTGTAAAGTCACCTTACAATTTCATTTACAAAGAGGGAAATTCTTTAAGATAGAAGGAATTGGTAAACCACCTCATTGTTTTGCTTAAATTTTGAACTGGGGTATAAATTACATCCTTTCAGCAATGTTACTTTAAAAGTCATGAAATCATATATGTAGCTATTGTTAAACTACTCAAAAAAGCTCTTGGCTCTCTTGAGAAGTCCACATCCATGTCTTGGATGTGTACTATGATTCTTTGCTTAAGCAGTTTTTCTCTTCGGAGAAGCTCCTGTCTGTGTCTCCAGCGTGTACTACTACTCTCTTCTTAAGCATCTCTTTTTTCTCTCTGAATGCCTATGCTTAAATCTAAAGTGCATACTCTCTCTTATCCCTAATTAATAAAATCACCAGTTTTGTTTCACTTTGTCTCATCCTGAAATTCTTTTCTGCAACAAAGCTAGGATCTGGCCCCACTTGAGTAGAGGTCTCTGAGGGGTCCCATCATTTTGGGCCTGTGTCAAAGGCAGCACATCTTGGTGAGGAGCCCAGGGTACAGCACAGCTCTTCATCTCATGGCAGCCAGGAAGCAGAGAGAGAAAGAGCTGGATTCTACAATGGAGCCCCTCCCCTAAAGCCCACTAAGCCATAAATCCATAAATGGATTCATCTATTCATGAAGTCAGAGCCCACATAATCCAGTCACTTCCCAAAGGCCCCACCTCTGAATGCTGCTCCACTGGGGATGAAGCCTTCAACACATGAGTTTTGAGGAAACATTTAAGATTCAAAACATTACACTATCCTAAGAGTCAAGATACAATCTCTTGTTGACATCTTTGTTTTGATGATCTCTGACTTAAAAAGCCTCTCCAGTAGAATCATGAAGGAGTAAAGTTCTTATAATAAGATTAATAATATGCATACTACCTTAATAATTTTAATATATTTAAATTGTTTATAAACAGACTTATTTTAATGTTTTAAATGCTTATTGAAAGACCCACTCATGTGCCAGGCATAGTGGCTCACACCTGTAATCCCAGCAACTCCGGAAGCAGAGGCAGGAGGATCATGAGTTCAAGGCCAGAGGCAGTCTGCATAACTGAGCAAGACACTGGGTCAAGATAAAAATAAAAATGGGCTGGGGGGTGCAGCTCAGTGATAGAACACTTGCAAAATATGTGTGAGGCCCTGGGTTCAATTCCCAAGTACTGAAGAAAAAAAATTCCCAAGTACTGAAGAAAAAAAAGACCCATACATGCCAAGCATGGTGATGCCTATAATCCTAGCACTTGGAGGACTGAGATAAGAGGATTGGCATGACTTTGAGGCCAGCCTGGGCTGTGCAGAGTCCCAGGCCAGCCTGGGCTAACAGCAAGAACTTGTCTCTAAAAACAAAACAAAAACAAAACAAAGAAGACCCACTCTCATATGTAAAATGATCCAGTCCTGGGTCAGTTTTCCTGGGGGAAAGACATTAATAGGATTAATGTGCAGGAGCTTTATTGAGGAATGCTCTCTGGAATGATTCAGGTGGGAGAAAGAGGCATCAGGACTAGGCAGAGGGACAGCTGAACTGTGGTGCCACTAAAACAGGAAGATTGCCAACTGGAACCCAGAAATAACCTGCACAATTTAGCAAGATCTTATCTCAAAAACTAATAAAGGGGCTGGGATTGTGGTTCATTGGTGGAGTACTTGCCGAGTATGCACGAGGCCCTGGTATGCCCAAGTACTGGAAAAAAAAAAAAAAAATACACACACACACACACACACACACACACACACACAGACATATATGTATACACACACATATATATTCCATTTAAATGGTGCTATAATAATTGGAGTGTGGAATGTAAATAATTTGAATCTATGAAAATTAGAAATTGACAAAAGGGAAATGGAGTGCATAAACATGGACATTCAAGGCATCAGTGAGTTAAAATGGACTGGCAAGGACTATTCTGAATCAGATAATCATATGGTCTACTACACAGGGAATGACTGATTAAAGAGAAAAGGGGGTTGCATTCATCATCAAAAAAGACATGCCAGGATCTGTCCTGAGGTACAATGCTGTCATTGATAGAGTAATATCCATAGGCCTAAAAAGAAGGCCAGTTAATATGACTATTGTTCAAATGTATGCACCCACCACTAAGGCCACAAATGAAGACAGGGAAGATTTTTACCAGTTTCTGCAATCTAAAATAGATCGAACATGCAATCAGGATGCACTGATAATTACTGATGACTGAAATGCAAGAGTTGGAAACAAAGAAGAAGGTTCAGTAGTTGGAAAATATGGCCTTGGTGACAGAAATGGTGCTGGAGATCATGTGATAGAATTTTGACAGACCAACAGCCTTTTCATTGCAAATACATTTTTTCACCAACATAAACATGGAATTCACCAGATGGAACATACAGGAACCAAACTGACTATATTTGTGGAAAGAGCCGATGGAAAAGCTCAATATTAAATGTCAGAACAAGACCAGGTGCTGATTGTGGATCAGACTATCAACTACTCATATGCAGGTTGAAACTGAAACTGAAGAAATTAGAACAAGTATACAACAGCCAAGGTATGATCTTGAGTATACCCCACCTGAGTTCACAGATCACCTCAAGAAAAGGTTTGATGTATTAGACACTAATGATGGAAGACCAGATAAGTTGTGGCCTGACATCAAAGATATCATTCATGAGGAAAGCAAAAGGTTATTAAAAAGACAGGAAAAGAAGAAAAGATCAAATTACATGTCAAAATACTCTGAAACTTGCCCTTGAACATTAAGCAGCTAAAGTTAAATGAAGACATGATGAAGTTAAGGAACTAAACAGGAGATTTCAAAGGGCAGCTTGAGAAGACAAAATCAAATATTACAATGATATGTGCAAAGAGCTGGGTATAGAAAACTAAAGGGAAGAACAGACACTATTTTTCTCAAGCTTAAGGAAATAAAGAAAAAATTCAGTCCTTGAGTGGCAATAGTGAAGGATTCTGCAGGGAAAATATTAAATGATGCAGGAAACATCAAAAGATGGAAGGAATGCATAGAGTCATTATACCAAAAAGAATTGGTGGATGACCAACCATTTCAAGAGGTTGCATATGATCAGGAACCAGTGGTACTGAAGGAAGAAGTGGAAGCTGCCTTGAAGGAATTGGCAAAACACAAGCTCCAGGGATTGATGGAATACCAACTGAGATGTTTCAACAAACAGATGGAGCATTGGATGTATTAATTTATTTATGCCAAGAGATTTGGAAAACAGCTACCTGGCCAACTGACTAGAAGAGATTGTGCCTCTTCCCAAGAAAGGGGATCCAACCAAATGTGGAAATTATCAAACAGTATCATTAATATCACACACAAGTTAAATTTTGCTAAAGATCATTCAAAAGTGACTGCAGGAGTATATAGACAAGGAACTGCCAAAATATCAAGCCAGATTCAGAAGAAGGCATGGAACCAGGGATATCATTTCTGATGTCAGATGAATATTAGCCAAAAGCAGAGAATACCAGAAAGATGTCTATCTATGTTTTATTGGCTATGCAATGGCATTTGACTGTGTAGGTCACAACAAATTATTGATAACATTGTGAATAATGGTAAAATCAGAGCACTTAAGTGTACTCATGAGGAATCTGTACATAAACAAGGAGGCAGTCGTTCAAACAGAACAAGGAAATGATGGCTGTTTTAAAGTCAAGAAAGGTGTGCATCAGGGCTATATCCTTTCACTGTAAGTCTTCAATGTCTATGCTGAGCAAATGATCCAAGAAGCTGCCTAGCATGGGTGAGGCGAGGCCCTGAATTCAAACCCTCCAGCCCAGTACTGCCACGAAAGGAAGAAAGAAAGGAAGAAAGAAAGAAAGAAAGAAAGAAAGAAGAAAAGGAAAGGAAAAAGAAAATTCATGTTCACCAAAAAATGTGTATGAGAATATTTATAGTGGCAGCAATGTTTAATTTTATGCATCAACTTATCTAGGCTATGGTACTCAGTCTAAATATTGTGAAAACATTTTTTAGATATGATTAACATTGAAATCAGTACACATTGAATAAAGATTAATATCAAAATCAGTTAAAAAATAATAATCCAAGAAACTGGACTCTATGAAGAAGAATGTGGCATCAGGATTGGAGGAAGACTCATTAACAACCTGCATTATGCAAATGATACAATTCTGCTTGCTGATAGTTAAGAGAATTTAAAACATTTACTGATGAACATCAAAGAACAAAGCCTTCAGTAAGGGTTGCACCTCAACATCAAGAAAGCAAAAATCCTTATAGCTAGGTCAGTACACAACTTTATGATAAGTGGAAAAAAGATTGAGGTTGTCCAAGATTTTGCTTTACTCGGTTCTACAATCAACACCCGCGGAAGCAGCAGTCAAGAAATCAAAAGATGCATTGCACTGGGAAAAGATGTGGCAAAAGACCTCTTTAAAATGTTGAAAAAGTAAAGATGTCACCTTGAAGACAAAGGTGCACCTGACTCACACTGTGGTATTTTAAGTCCCATCATATGGTTGTGAAACCTGGACATTGAATAAGGGAGACAGGAGAAGAATTGATGCTTTTGAATTATGGTGCTGGAGATGAATATTGAATACACCATGGACTGCAAAAAGAACCAACAAATATGTCCTAGAAGAAGTGCAACCAAAGTGCTCCTTGGAAGCAAGGATGGCTAGACTGCATCTTATGTATTTTGGTCATGTTGTCAGGAGGAACCAAACCCTGGAGAAGAACATCATGTTTGGGATAGTGGCAGGTCAACAAAAAAAAGGAAGACCCTCAACTAGATGAACTGACATAGTGTCTGCAACAATGGGATTAAACATAAAAGAGATTGTGTGCTTGGCTCAGAATTATGGAGTGCTTCATTCTGTTGTATATAAGGTCACTATGAGTTGGACCCAAATCAACAGCACCTAACAACAATAACAACATTTCTCTCAAATATTCCCCATTTTACTTTGGGAAACTCTTCCATATCTGTCAATGGAGAGCAGGACATTTTCAGTAACTAGGACTAATTACACAGAAGAATATGTTTACCTAGATGCCTACAAGGAGAATATATACTACCATATATCCCCAAATCTAATCCTATCCTTTCAACAGTTTTTGAGGCTACAGAATTAGATATAGTTTAGAATTGGGTGTGGATTGGATTCTTGCAGAGAGCTTTTCTAAAAGGACACTTTCTTGTAGCTTTTTACAAAAGTCAGGTAGCTCTTTCCGTTTCAGATTTAGGCAACTACCTCCTTTCTGTCTATGCATTTTGTTCTTTAGACCCAAAGGCTTTACATTACTTACAGTCCCTCTTTGATACATATATTTTTAAAGAACAATTCATTGTGAACTACTTCCATATTATGTAAATATTGTAATGAACTTCCATGGGGACGATTATGTCTAAACAATGATAATAAGGTCATTGATGTTCATTCAGTAAGGTACTTTGAATCTTGCTGCGTCCTACTGAACAAAATAAAAATAATGTTGTTAAAAGCCTTTATAAGCATTTAGTGCTTTCATCGAAAGATCCCAAAGCAATTTATAAGCATTAATAAAGCAATTCAATCCTCCTGTGAGCACACTACACATATTTCTCTTCATTTTAAAGATGATGCAGCCAGGTGGTGGTGGTACATGCCTACAATCCCAGCGACTCAGAAGGCTGAGGCAGGAGGATCACAGGCTCCAGGCCAGAGGCAGCCCGCATAATTTAGCGAGATCCTGACTGAAAATATAATTAGATAAATAAATAAATAAATAAATAATGAACTAGGGGTGTGGCTCAGGGATAGAATGCTTACAAGAAACATATGTGAAGCCCTGGGTTCAACCTCCTGGTACTGCAAATAAAATAAAATAAAATAAAATAAAGGACTACAGAAAAATTTAAAAGATAGATACATCCAGAATTACACATATATAATGTGTATTATTAAATGGAATATAAAATAAATTAGAAAACAATATAAACATTAGGATTAGATCTCATCCCCTTTACTTAATTATTTTTATACCTTCAGTATACATAGGTGACCACCTTATCCCAGTTTGCACAGGACTTTGTTTTAGCACTGGAAATCCTGTGTCTTTGGAATCCCCTCAATCCCACAAAAACTCAAGCAGTTACCCTAAATATACTTAATGATTTTATTTCCAATTAAATTGATAACAATAGACTATAGGCCTGGAATGGTAGCATGGGGATTATGAGTTTGAGACTAGCCTGGGCAACATAGTGAGACCTAATCTCAAGAAGAAAAAAATAAATAACTATAAAACTCATAGACCCCATTAGTTAGCAATAAATTACAGCCTGGCCTACTGGACCTGTGAACTATGTTCCCACTTTGTTCTATAAGAGAGTCAGGTGCACTTACATGGGCTTTTGTATTCTCTACTTAATATTTTAATTTGATTTTTTTTTAAGAAGTGAATATGTAAATAGTGTTTCAAACAGAATTACATGTTGTTACTAGCTTCTCTGAGCCAGTCTTAAAATTTATGACACTGAGACACAGCAGTTATTAAAGTTCTAAGGGGCTTAAAACTTTATAATAGGAAGGTTGTTTGTTGTTGTTAGGTGCAATGGAGTCAGGTCCAACTCACAGTGATCCTATGTACAACAGAGTGAAACTCTCCCCAACACTGTGCCATGTCAGGCACTATGTGAGTGCTTCTCTGCTATTCACAGGGTTTTCAATGGCTGACTGTTTCAGGAATGGGCTGCCACATCCTTCTCTCATTTTTTGTAGTACTGAGGATCAAACACAGGGCCTCAGAGAGCGCAAAGTAGCACTCTACCAACTGAGCTAAACCCCAGGTTAGCAAGGAAAAATGTAAAATGTCAAAAAATGCATGAACAGTACACTCTGAGATGATGTGAGGAATAACACTGTGGGGACAAAGACTATGTATCTTAAATATCAGACCTGCAGGAGGGCTATGGCCTGAGAAGGAGCACACCACCCAGCCAGAGTTCCACAGAGTTCCTTGTCATGGCCTTGGGAGTAAAATGGAAATCCGTGATTATTTGAAGGTCTGCAGATGGAATCACCACCCTCTCCTCACTCTCCTCCAGCTGTTAGAAACCAGGCCTTTATCTCGCATCCCTACCACACCTGCTATAGTGTTGCCAGGTAGAATCAAAGATGGGCAGGTAAATTTGAATCTCAGATACACAATGGATTACTTTTCTAGTGCTAAGTGTGCCCCAGCACTGCATGGGGCATACTTATAATAGAAAATGATTTATTGTTTGTCAGAAATTCAAGTTTAACTGGGCATCCTTCCCCCCCCCACCCCCAAGTTTTACAACCTTTCTCCTACATCACAAAGTAGAGGCTTCCTGAACAGAAAGAGGACAAGGGCAGCCTGTGTACCTGACTGACTTCCACAGTTTCCCTTTATATTCACAAACTGGGGCCACCAGGTTTGTGGCTCCTGAGGTGAACTCGGCTGGTCAGCCAATCCTTCCCACATACACGGATAAACTTACTATCATCTCATTCTTAAATATGAATAGACAACGAGGTATTTGATGAGTCTACTTAAAAAAAGAAATGAGAAAAATAAATAGAAAGCAAGGTCCTGGAGAAAGTGGCTAATGCAGGGAATAGGACAGAATTCTTTTAGAATGCATAGAAGACTTGGGGCGTAGATCAGTGGAAGAGTGTGCGTCTGGCATGTGTGCGCCCTGAGTTTGACACACACCACATGTAAGTCACTCAGAGAAAACGAGATGACACTGTACTGTGGGCTGAATGTGCCCACCTAAATTCATACTTTGAAATCCTAGCTCCCACTTCAGAATGTGCCAAGTATTTGGAGAGAAAGTCTTTAAAGAGGTCACTAAGTTAAAAATGGGTCATTAGGAGCCCAGCCTGGTGGCTCACATGTACTGTGTCTCAGGCCACAGCCCCCTTGCAGGTGTGATATTTAAGATACATAGTCTTTGTCTCCAGAATCTATTATTCCTCACATTATCTCTGAGTGTACTGTTCATGGATTTTTTTGACATTTTACATTTTTCCTAGCTAACCTTCCAATTATAAAGTTTTAAGCTCCTCATAACTTTAATAGCATCTGTTTCTCTGTCATAAATTTTAAGACTAGTTCAATGAGGCTAGGAATAACATGTAATTGTGTTTGTAGAACTATTCATATATTCACTTCTTCAAAAAAAAAAATCAAGTTAAAATATTGGGTATAGAATGCAGAAGCACATGTAAGTGGACCCGTCTCACTCTTATAGAACAAAGTGGGTCCAGCAGGTCAGGCTGTAATCTATTGCTAACTAATGCGATCTTTGACATCTCAGGAAAAAAATTAAAAAGGGGGTGGGTGTGCAGTTCAGCAGTTGAGTGCTTACAAAAAGCATGTGTAAAAGCTAGGCACTGTGGCTCATGCCTATAATCCCAGGCACTTGGGAAGTGGAGGCAGGAGGATCATGAATTTGAGGCCAGAAGCAGCCTGTGCAATTTAGCCAGACTCTGAGTCAAAAAGACAGACAGACAGACAGACAGACAGACAGACAGACAGAGAAAAGAAATGAAGAAAATAAAAACCACTGGGCCTTACAAGCCAGTGTTAGAGCACTTGAAAATTATATTCAAGGCCCTGGGTTTAACCCCCAAGTACTAGGACAGGGGCAGGGGAGGTCATTAGAGTGGGATCTTATCCAGTTTGACTAATGCCTTTATAAAAGATTAGGACAGAGACAGGAATAGAAGGAAGATGATGTGAAGACAGAGAGAAGATGGCCATCTGCAAACTAAGAAGAGAGACCTCAAGAGACCCACACTGCCAGCTTCTCAGTCTCAGACCTCAGCTGTGGGAAGATAAGTGCCTGTGGTTTAAGCCACCCCAGTGGTGGGACTTTGTCATGGGACTCTGTCCTAGCAGACTAATACCCATTGTGTTCCTAAAACATGAACAGGATGCTATTGAAAAGAACAACAGAACAAACCTCATTCTTGGGATTTAAAAATACAACTACTAAAAACAAAACAAAACAAACAACCCATTCAAGATCATAGAGGGTGAAATAAGGAAATCTTGTAAAATGTAGGACCAAAAGACATTAAAGTGAAAAGTAGGAATATTATTATTCCAGCATGCCCAAATTGACTAAAGAACATTTATAGAATAGAAAAGCAAAGAACTGGGTGTGGTGGCACATGCCTGCAATCCCAGAGACTCCCAAGGCTCAGGCAAGGAGGATTGCAGGTTCAAAGCCAGAGGGAGTTTATGTAACATAGGGAGATCCTGTGGCAAAATAAAAGAATAAAAAATAGGAGGGAAGTGCAGTCCAGTGGCAGAGCACTTGCAAAGTATGGGTTTAACCCTTAAGTACCACCAAAAAAAAAAAAAAGGATAAAAAACAAAACGGAGAAACAGGCTGTCTTCAAATTGAAAGGTTGATTGACTACAAAGCAGGAAGGGAAAAAAAGAGGAAGAAAGGAAAAACTTATATACATCACTGGGAATATATAAAGATAAAATCCTAAAAGCTTCTCATGGTAAAGTTCAAACACACACACACACACACACACACACACACACATCACCATGAAAGGAATGGGAGCCAGATAGGTCTCAGGCTTCTCATTAGTGTCAAGGCTGTAAAAATTCAAAGAGAAAATTAGTTTCAACCCAGAATTCTATGCCTAGGCTAGCTATGAACTGCGTTGAAGGCCAACTATAGGTGTCTTAAAAAATGCAAGGAGCTGGAAATTTTACTGTCTTTCTTAGAAAGTTACTTGTATATATTCTTGTATATACACTGTCTTTCTTAGAAAATTACTTGTATATATTCCCCCCAAAAAATGGAGAAATAGAAATTCAGGGTCCAGTCAAGAAAAGCAATGACAGAGCTGGGCATGGTGGCTCACTCCTGTAATCCCAGTGACTCAGGAGGTAGAGGCAGGAGGATCACAGGTTCAAGGCCAGAGGCAGCCTATGTAAAGTATCAAGACCCTGTCTCGAGATAAAAACAAACTTTTTAAATGTGCTGAAGGTGCAGCTCAGTGGTAGGGTGCTCACAAAGCATGCATGAGGCCCTGAGTTCAACCCCCAAGTCTGGTAGAAAGAAAAGAAAAGGAAAGGAGAGGAGAGGAAAGGAAAGAAAAAAATAATGATGGGAAATGCAGAATGGCATCTCTTTAGCAGGTTTAAGTGAAAAATTCCTTCATTTATTTGGCAAATATTTATTGTGCACCTAGTACATGTTAGGTGCTCTCCTATATGGAAGGGAAACAGCAATGAACAAGAAGGACATCATTATGCTTAATTCCAGTGAGGGAAAGAGACAAGAAGTGAAGAAATATGTGTATGAACTAAATGCTGTGATAGAAGCTAAAGCAGGGAAAGGCAAGGTGTGCTGGTTCAGGTAAGGTAGACAAGGAAAACCTCTCGGAGGAGGTGGCACTTGAGCTGAGGCCTGAATGAAAGAAAGAACTGGGCCACAAGACCTTTGGGAGAAGTGCATTTCAGGAAAAAGAAACAGCAAGCACAAACGCCCAGTGGTAGAACTGAACTTGGTGTGTTTGAAAAGTGGAAAGACAGCAACTATGGAAGGAACAGTACAAGTGAAACAGAGTGAAAGGAGGTGAAATCAGAAATAAGCTGGGGCCTTCTCTGCCAAATTAGCTATGATGAGATGATGTACGGCCAACCTACAATAAAAACAAGCTAGATTCATCATGATTACATAAGTAAGGAGCAGCATAGGGCACTAGTCACATAGGGAGCTGGGAGATCATCTCTATAGAGAAAATAGAGCAAGAAATAAAAGTTTAATTATTTAAAATTTCAAAAGTAAACAACAAAAGCTAAAAATATTTAGTTATATATTGGTGGGAGGAAAGGAGAGTGTAGTGATAGAAGGAAACTAAATTTTCAACAACCATAGCAGGAAATCAATAGATTATGCCTGAAGTTAATCAATCAAAGACATTCAGCCTAAGCATATTATTTAGAGCTGTGGAGGAAAATTACAGCATTATAAATTCCGGCCTCACGAAAGAGGGACAGACATCTAAAGGGAGAAGCAGAGGGTTATTAATTTATTATTATAAGCCTTTGGCATATATATATATATATATATATATATATCCGCATATATATATATACACACACATACACACACATACATACATATATATACACACACATAGATACACACATATATACATATATACATATATACACATATATACATATATATACATATATACATATATACACACACACATATATATTTTTTTTCACTAGCTCTCAATCAGTTTGACTTTAAAAATGTCTTAGTTGAGCCAGGACCGATGTCACACATTTGTAATCCCATCAACTCAGAGATTGAGGCAAGAGGATCCTGAATTTGAGGCCAAAGGAAGCCTGCATAATTTAGCGAGACCCTGTCTCAAAATAAAAAGTAAAAAATGGGTAGGGGATGTAGCTCAGTAGCACAGGATTTGCCTAGCATGTGTGAGGCCCTGTGTTCAACTCTCTAGTACTGCAAAGACAATTTTTTTAGTTTAACACATATAAGTAACTAAATAAAACTAGACCCGTAATTATTTTTATTTTGTGTGTGTATGTAGAAGCTGGGCATCAAACTCAGGGTCTTGTGCTAAGCAACAATTCTACTTCTATTCGTCTGCATGAGTCAAGATTTTGTTTTATGATCCACTAATATGTCCAAGTGAAATAAAACCGCTTACTTCTAAAGATCTGTCCAAGTGTCTGGCATGATGCAGGAGCACAGGGCTGGAAGAAGCACTAAACAGAGCGGCATAGTAGTTCTGAGCACGGTTCCTGGAAGTGGCTGTCTGAATTTGTATTCCAATTTTGTCGTTCATTAGGAACATTACTTAATCTTTCTGTTCTTCTGTTGCCTTACCTATAAACAGGGATAATAAAAGTACTTACCTCATATGACTCTAAGAAATAAGTAAGTTAATATTTGTGACATATAAAATGAAACAATGTCTGCTCATGATTGGTATTAAATTCATATTTCTTTAAACTATAAAGCATGTTATGCTTATAGAGCAATAGAAAAGTATTCCATCTAAATTCCTCTCTCCCACAGATATGAAATTCCATTACCAGAGGTTTTATTGAAGCCTTTAGAATCTGTTAGAGCTCTCTATGAAGTAAGAGTTCTTTTGAGAGGAATGACGCTGTAAATTATCATTTGCCCCAAATGTGTTTGAATTAATCAAATCCTTTCCACACTTGGCCCTCTTTGGATCACAAAGGCAGCAAGGCCAGGCCTCTGAGGTGGCAGGGCTGGCTTGCCAGGGTGAGAAGACTGTGCAAAGGGGAACTAAGTAGACTCGAAGACACACAGCTCACCATTTGGCCAAGAACCAGACTTTAACAAATAGAATCTTGGCTCCCATTTCTCCCTGGCCTGTACAATTCTTGTGTGTGTGTCTGTGTGTGAGACTTAAACCAGGATAGACCCGGAATGAACAAGCAGGGTTGGAACAGGCATGGGTTATTTATTACCAAACTAAAAAGAAAAAACAAAACACACACACACACACATACACACACACACACACACACACACACACACACACACACACACACACGTCGTTTCTGGGACTGCCATGGCATTAAACCCCAGGGACCACTTTTTTCATATTTATTTTTGTCCACGGCCCGCTGGCCACTGCAGAGGACTTGAGTCCCAGAGGGTGGTCCCTGAGCTGGCCCAGCCTCCAGGGCTGGGGAAGGGCTGTTTGTTCAGGAAAGAAACACTCACAGAGCCTGACCAGCACCAGGGAGTGGTTGCCCTGGAGACCTTTCAGGCCCCTCAGAATGGGGCGGTTGGCTGGCTAGCCTCCCCTCCTGTTTCCACAAGAACAGAGTCTACATTTGAGTGGAAAGAACACTCGTACCAGTTAGGACGTGCCCCATTGCAAGATGGGAACTTCTAATCCCTGGGAGTTGGTGAAATCTGAAGTGTGGCCTTTTTTTTTTTAGGAAGCTTTTTCAGACTTTTAGATTTCACTTTGACAGAAATAAGACACAGAAGGAAACTGGGATAATGAGAGAGCAGGAAAGCAATCACCATCTCTATTTGCATTTAACATAGAGAAATCATAACACAGTAAAGCTAGAAAGGACTTGATTTACCACCTAGTCCCTGTCCTTTTTTTGTTGTTGTTATTTACTGGAGACAGAATCTCACTATGTAGCCCTGGCTGGCCTGGCACTTGTGATCATCCTGCCTCTGCTACCTGAGTGCTGGGTTCACTGGCACACACACCATGCCAGCTGCCTCTTCCTTTCTTTTTATACAGGAGGAAGCTAAGATCTGAAGAAGTAATATGAATAACCTGACACACTATCCACTGAGTAACTAAGATTAAACTCAGGTGTCTTGACCTCCAGGACAACAATACAATTCATCATACACTGTAATGTGGATGGTATCTGGAAATGAGGCTTGGTGAAAACATACTTTCTTTGTATATCTTTATTATTTATAAAAATACAAAAGTAATTTCAAATGCTGTAAACATTTTAATAGTTTTAAAGTGTTTTAAATTTTTTTAAGTTGGTAAAAATGTAAAGTCATCTATGTCTCACAGGCACCTAGAACCTATGACATGTCCACTGAGAACACTGTACAAGCAACTCGTCCTTGGCACTGACCATGCTCTCTGAAGTGGACTGTAACTGTGAGATGTCTCCCTTGTAGCCCCATTCCCACCCCAAAGGCCACATATGGATGTTTAGGAGTTGGTGAAGGCAAAAGAAACTCAGAAGCTTGAGACTGGCGATGTCCAGTCTAGCCCAGCATGTCTATCGTACTGTAGGTCCGTGGGTTCTAGAGCCAGAGCACCTGGGAGCTGGGGGCAGAAAGGAAAGAGGAGAGGGGACAGGAAAGCAAACAGATGGGAAGCGCACAGGGGAGTGTGCTCAACTAGCGACGGCCCATCCCTCTGAGACCATCTCAGCACAAGCAGTCTAGGCTATAAAGTGTATCTATCCCAAAGTAAGGAACCAGTAAGGTGAGATCAAATGTGGATAAAGTGAGCACATAGAGAAAAACAAAGTGACCAGATGGTTATAAGGTATAACTAGGGCTGGGAGCCATTGCACACGCCTGTAATCCCAGTTATTTGGGAAGCTGAGATAGAAGCACCACAGGTTCAAGGACAGAGGCAGCCTGTGTAGTTTAATGGGACCCTGTCTCCAAATACATAAATACATAAATACATAAATAAATAAATAAATAAATAAGGAGTTGGGGGTGCATCTCAGTGGTAGAGCACTTGCCTAGCATGCATGAGGCCTGGGGGTCAACTCCCAGTATTACCAAAAAATAAAAATAAAAAATAAAAAAGTAAAAATAAAAAAAGAATATAAGTAGAGATAGAGTGGGGAATGGAAGATGTCAGCGAAGAAAACAAACTCTCCTCAATAGGGCAACATTGCTGAAAACCAGCCTTGCTACTTGCTGGCTCATCACAGACCATTTTTAAAGTTAATACATTTTTAATAGACTTTATTTTTTAGACCAATTTTAGCTTCACAGCAAAATTGAGTGGGATGTACAGAGAATTCTCATATACCTTTTACCACCACACAAGCATGCCCCTGGTCCTGGCCCCACTACCCACATCCAGCACCAGAGTGACACATTTGTTACAACTGATGAGCCTACACTGGTACATCATTCTCACTCAACACCCATGGTTTATTCTAGAGTTCAGTCTTGGTGCAAGACATTTGATGGGTTTTGAAAATGCCTAATAACTCATGTCTACCATTATTATATCATACAAAATAGTTCCACTGCCCTAAAAATCCTCTGTGCCCTGCCAGTCATCCTTATCTCCCTGCTAACTCCTTGCAACTATGGATATTTTCACTGCCACCATCACTTTTTACTTTTCCAGAATGTCACATAGTTGGCATCATATAATATACAGTCTTTTATATTGGCTTCTTTCACTTGGTATGTTAGTCAGATTTCTGTCATTGTGACAAAATACCTGAGAAAATCAACTTATAAGGAGGAAAGAATTATTTTGGCTCAGAAGTTTCCATCCATAGCCACTTGGCCCCATTGCTTGGGCCTGTGGCAACACAGTATATCATGGTGGGAGCCTGTGGGGGTAAAGGTCTGTTCACTTCATGGCAGCCAGAAAGCAAAGAAAGCCCACAAGGCTGGAGTCCCAATATCTCCTCCAAGTGCACACTTGAGTTAACTTCCTTCAACTAAGCACCACCTCCTCAAGGTTCCATTTCCCCTCAGTAGTGCCATCTACTAGGGAACAAGCTTTTAATATCTGAGCCTTTGGGGGACATTTCCAAACCATAGCATTTAGTAATATGCATGTATGGTTCTTCCATTTTGTTTCATGACTGAATAGTTCATTTCTTTTAGCATAACAGCCCACAGTCTAGAAGTACCACAGTATATTTCTCTATTCACCTGCTGAAGGATGTCTTGGTTTCTCCCAAGTTTTGGCTATTATGAATAAAGGTGCTATGACATAACTTTTCAATTCATTTAGTTAAATACCAAGGAGTACAACTGGTGGATCATATGGTGAGTATATCTGGTTTTATAAGAAGCCACCAAACTCTCTTCTAAAGTAGTGGTACCACTTTGCACTCCCACCTAACACTGAATGAGAGTTCCTGTTATTCCACATCCTCACCAGAATTTGGCATTGTCAGCATTTTGGATTTTAGACATCGAAATATGTATGCAACTATATCTTATTACTTTATTTGTTTATTTATTATTATTTTATTTTTTTACTTTTTATCTTTTTTATCTTTTGAGACAGTATCTTTTTATACTTTTACTTTTTTTATCTTTTGAGACAGGGTCTCATTGTGTAGTGCAGGCTGGTCTGGAACTCACTATGTAGTCTATGCTAGCCTCAATCTCAAGGGTGATCCTCCTGACTCTGCCTCTCAAGTACTGGGATTATAGGCATGTGCCATCACATATGGTTTATATACTGTTATTTTAAGTTGTAATACCCTAAGGACAGATGATGTTGAGCATTTTTTCATGTGTTTATTTGCTATCCATATGTCTTCTGTATGGGTTGTCTGTTAAGGTTTTTTGTCCATTTTTTAATCAGGTGGTTCATTTTCTGATTGTTAAGTTTTAAGCGTTCCTTGAATACTTTTGATAACAGTTCTTTATCAGATATGTCTTTACAAATATTTTCTCCTCATCTTCTTACAGAGCAGAAGTTCTTTATTTCAATGAAATCTAGCTTATTAATGATTTATTTCACAGATTATGGCCTTGGTGTTGTATTTTAAACTCATTGCTATACCCAAGGTTGGGCTGGGATTTAGCTCAGTTGGTAGGGCACTGCGCTGCAGTCTCTGAGGTCCCAAGTTCAATTCCCAGCACCGCAAAAATGGGAGAAGGGCCTGGCAATCCACTCCCAAGGCAATCCCAAAACAGTCAGCCATTGAAAACCCTATGAGGGTTGCTATGAGTCGGATACCGACTCCACGGCACCTAACAATAACAACAACAATACCCAAGGTCAGCTAGATTTTCCTTTATGTTGTTTTCTGAGAGTTTTATAGTTGTATATCTTGCATTTAGGTCTGTCATCAACTTTGAATTAATTTTTGTGAAAGTATAAGGAATATATTTAGATTCATAGTTGTGTGGGTTTTTGTTGTTTGTTTTTTGGTATCTGGATGTCTAGTTGTTCCAGCATCATATCTTGAAAATATTATATTTTCTCTATCTTATTGTCTTTGCTTCTTTTAGCAAAGATCAGTTGATTATATTTATGTTAATTATTTATAGATATTCTATTTTATTGATCTATTTGTCTGTTCTTTCACTGATGTCACATTGTCTTGATTAATGTAGCTTTACAGTAAGCCTTGGAGTCAGATAGCATTAGTCTTCTAACTTGGTTCTTTTCTTCAAATATTATATTGGGTATTCTGGATCTTTTTTTTCCCCCTATCAACTTTATAATCAGTTTGTTGATATTCACAAAATATATCACTAGGATTTTCATTGGGATTGCATTGAATGTATAGATAAATTTAGAAAGAACTGACATCTTGACCATATTAAGTCTTCCAGTCCATAAACATGGAATATCTCTCCATCATCAGTTTCCTTTTTATTTCTTTCATCAGAGCTATGTAGTTTTCCTTATACAAATCTTGTGCATATATTATTAGATTTATAACTGAGACTTTCATTTTGGGAGTTGCTCATGTAAAAGGTCTTGTTCCACATCCCTTCAAATTCTATTTCTGCATTGCTGGTATATAAGAAAACAATTAACTTCTGTACATTAACCTTATATCATGCACTTGGTCCAGGAGGGTTTTGTTTGTTGACTATTTCAGATTTTCTAAATAGATAACTTTTTTTTTTTTTGAGACAGGGTCTTGCTATGTAGCGAAGGCTGGCCTCAAATTTATGGCCTCATTCAGCCCCTCAAATGCTAGGATTACAGGCATGTACAACCACACCCAGCTCTAAATAGCCCAGTAGTGGGTGCTGAACCCAGGGCCTCACACATACTTTGCAAGCACTCTACCACTAAGCTGCACCCCAAACCTTAAAGGTTTTTTGTTTTGTTTTGTTTTGTTTTATTTTGTTTTTATCTCGAAACAGGATCTTGCTAAATTACATAGGCTGCCTCTGGCCTTGAACTTGTCATCTTCCTGTCTCTGACTCTTGAGTTGCTGGGATTACAGGTGTGCATCACCATTCCTTACATAAACAGACATGCTTTAGTGTTGTATTACACCTTTGTTTTAGTTGTTGCCACTAAAGCAGCAGAATTGGGAGGAAAGGGTTTGTGAACCAAGATCATTCTCTGATCCTCCAGACTGAACTGAGCAAGTCTAGAATTAGATTACATATACATTCAGGTCAAGGAACCTGGAAGGAGCGCCAGTAGAAAGAAGAGAGATTGGCCAGTAAGGCAATGACTTCACAAACTTTCCAGATCTTGTGACTGATTCTTGGCTATTATTCTCTCTCTCCATTTTTTTCTCTATTGGCCACCCGGTGCTTGCTTTGTAGCATGTGGGGGTTGAACTCAGGGTCTTGTATGTACTTTGCAAATTCTCTCCCACTGGGCTGCACCCCCAGCCCATTTTTTATTTTTATTTATTTATTTATTTTTTTTTGCAGTGCTGGACATTGAACCTAGGGCCTCCGAGAGCAGAGTAGCACTCTACCAACTGAGCTAAACCCCAGTCTACAAAACTATAACATGTAAATGTCACAAAAGATTGAAAGAATATACTTTTTAGTGCTCATCACTTATAGTTGGTGAAATTAGGAGTAATTTCAATCACTCTGATACTTTTCTCTGTTTTCTACAGTAAATGTGTCTTATTTAAAATTAAAAATACTATTGAAAAAACTTTGGTTTCTATTTTTCATTTATTTATTTATTTATTTATTTATTTATTTATTTATTTATTTATTTTTGGTTTCTTTGGTTTTCTGAGACAGGGTCTCACTACATAGACCAGGTTGGTCTCCAACTCTTGAAATCTTGATCATCCTGCCTCAGTCTCTTGAGTGTCGGGATTACAGGAATGCATTTCAGTTTTTATTTGTATTTGGCCTTCCACTTTTTAACCGAGGCCTCCCCTCTCTATCCTTAGAGTGCTTTACCTTTTACTAGAGTTCCCCATCTACTGCTGTAGCACATTTCTAATGTTAAAATGCTCTTATTTTTAGTAACACAATAAACTCCATTGTGTATTTGAGGTTTTCCTTGAGAGATATATTGAGAGAGAGGCATTTATTTCCAACCAGATGTTAAAGACAACTGAATCCCAACACAATTTCTCATATTAATTTTATTACCTAAATCTTTGAGTCCTCCTCCTTAGGTAAAATGTCTCCTATTTTACTGCTTTTGTAGTACTTAGTTCTGTGGTGTAATAGTTAATTTTAAGGAAACCAGTACGAAAATAAAAATGGTGATGTAATTGTATTAAAAGGAGAGCAGAGGGGAAATTAGAGTAGGTGTGGGGAAGTAAGCTATTTCATCATCCATTGTAAGGCATTCAACATACCATGTTTAACATCGATAAATCACAAATAGTTACAGGTGCATGTTATTTTTTAACTGTTCCTTGGATTTTGGTGGAGTGGGACAGGAAACTGTTGTTTTTCAACATAAATTATTTTGTATTATTTGACTTTTTAAAAATACTCTGATTGAAAACTACAATGTAAAGGGGAGACTGTTGACAATACATGGGAATTTATCTTCTTGGAATAAGTAGGATGATGTAGCATGAGAGCAGCAATAATTAGTTATTAATTATCACCAACAGAGTGAGTCCTAATAGCCAATAAACTAGGTAACTATTGTACACAGTCTTCAGGACTTTCTCATCTGGGATTAGAAATCATTTTCCTAGCTGTAAATTTCCAATGAAGTTTAAATTGCTACTTTTTTCATGAAATAATGCTTTTTAAAAAAATTACAATACAGGAGAATTTAAGATCAAGGAATAAAACAGTGAGAACTCTGGGCTACGTTGTAGAGAGGCTGTCTGGACCAATGGGTTTCCTGATACTGTCAGGCTAAGGAAGTAGTGAGGTAAGTTTTACTTCTTGGTAAGGCTGTTACAGCAGCAATCATCTATTTGTTTTAGAACTTTGAGCGGTAACATTATTATAGGGATTAAGATCATTTCTCCTATTTTACTTGACCTTAAAATTTAAACGCCTGCAGCTGTAGCCCTGTGGCATCCAATCCCGTTAGATCTCAGAAGCTAAGCAGGGTCGGGCCTGGTTATTACCTGGATGGGAGACCGCCTGGGAACACCAGAAGCTGTAGGCTTGGGAGAAGGACCTGGCAACCCCCTCCCAAAAATCAATCTGCCATTGAAAACCCTATGAACAGCAGACAAGTACTGACAATAGTGTTTCCCCTGTTGTACAGTGGGTTGCTATGAGTCAGATACCGACTCGACGGCACCTAACAACAACAACAAAATTTAAACAAGCCTAAAACAATCCTACAGTCCTCAACAGAATGGGTAAGCCTCTAATTCAGAGCCTATTTTAAATCAGACAATTGTAGTTCTAATGGGAGTTGCTTTGAAATAGATCACTTTGTGATAATTACGAGGTATATTATCTTCTCTACTTTCCGTAGAATTGTTCCAAGTTACAATACTGCTCTATAGTGTGGACAGGATGCAATGATTTTTAAATATCTTCCTGTTGATAGAAGAAATATTTAATTCCTCTTCAGTTTTATATATTTTTATTTATTTAATTTTATTTACTTATTTATTTATTTTTGTGGTACTTAGGTGTTAAACCCAGGGCCTTGCACATACGTCGCAAGTGCTCCACCACTGGGCTGCACCACCATTTTTTATTTTTTATTTTGAGACACAGTTTCACTAAGTTACTCAGGCTGCCTCTGACTTCAAACTCAAAATATTTCAGCCTCTGCCTCCCAAGTTGCTTGGATTTCAGGTGTGTGCCACCATGCCCAGCTAGATTTTTAAATTTAAGTAATTGTACATTGTTTTTGCTCACTCCAAAATAATACATGTTCATTGTAAATATCAAAACAATATAAAATTATATAAAATACACTTCATCAGGTTATATTTTCCAGAGAAGGTTGAACCAAAATGCATATATACCATTTCACATGCTGTTCTTATAATTTGATGCCGACACTCCTCCATCAGGAAGGGGGTAGGGGGCCTGAATTAGCTTTTTCTCATTACTATGACAAGACGCCTGAAAGAACAACTTAAAAGGAGAAAGGATTTGTTTTGGCTGACAGTTTCAGGAGTCAACCCATCATGATGGTGAGGATATGGTAGAACAGAGCATTTCATACCATGGCAGCCAAGAAGCCAATAGCAAAGGGCACAGGAAGGGGCCAAGCACACACTCCCAATGACCTATTTCTTCCAACTAGAATCTACCTTCTATGTTTCACCACCTCCCAATAATGCCATCATATTATGACTCCATCAAGGGATAAATCCATTCATTGGTTGGAGCCCTCATGAGCTAATCATTTCTGGAAATATCATCATAGACACGCCTAGGTATTTCTTAATCCAATCAAGTTGACAATCAAAATTAATTTCACAGGGTCTATGGATCCTCTCCTTGGACTTGGGCAGAACTTTGTAACTTCCTTTTTCCAATAGACTGGCAGAAGTGACTTCCAAGGCTAGGTCATAAAAGGCAATATGGCCGCTGTCTGGTTCTCCCTTCCTTGCTCCAACTCCTTGGAGCCCTGAGCTGCCCTGTAAGAAGTCTGAGTACTATGAAGCCTCCACACTGGAGATACCATGTAGAAGGACTACAGGTGGATAGAGATTCCTGGGACCCCTAGCAATTTAAGCCTTCCCCACTCAGGTACCAGATGTGTGAATGAACAAGCCTTTGAGACAACCCCACCCTCTCCCACAGTTTGACCATAATCTCATGAGAACCCTTGAATCAGAACCAGTCAGCTGAATGGCTCCCAATTCCTGACCCACATAAACAAGGAGAATTTATAAATGAATGTTGTTTCTTTAAGTGAGCACATTTTAAAGTGAGTTGCTATACAGTGTTTGGTAACCAGAATAGCACTTTATTTCTCACCAAAGATGTAGCTATAGTTGGGCATATACTTGTAAAGAGTTTTTAATCCATATACAAACTTTTAAAAACATGCAAATGAGCTTATATTGTACATATTCCTATATAACCCTATCTCTCACTTATGATATGTCAAGGACATCTTTTCACATCAGATTATTGGAATAGAAACTCTCAACACCATAGGGAACCCTACCTAGAAAATCCAATGCCTTCTGTCCCCTGGACCCTCCTAGGGACTAAGGCCTACCGAGCAGTGACTGGATTTCTCATACTGTATCACTTAGCTTTACTAAAGGTAGAGATGTGTAGTTGGGGTGAAGACACTTATGAGATACAGGTGATATTGAGAGAATGTCAGTGCAAGGTTTATTCACTCTGGCTACTCTAGCCCACCAAAGGCATTTTGTACTACTTAGAATAAAAGTGTGAAGTGGGGGAGGGAGTTGCCTTGTTATTTAAACTGATCTTGCCAGACTGTATTTCAAGATGATCTGACTTAATAATTCCCTCTGTAGGCTCTAGGAGGAGAATGCTCTTACTGTACTGGTTCAGGAGCTGAAGACTCAGGGAAAAGCAAAAAACAAGGTGTGGGCCCAGAAGTATGTATCAAACCTGCCTTCTCACTGTCCTGTGCTCTCCTCATGCCCCTGTTCTTTTGCTTACATAGTTCCCCCTTCCTACAGCCCCTTCCCCTTTCTCCAGGTGAATAAATCTCAGAAAAGCCTTCTGGCTTTTCTAAGTCAAAGGTATGAGTTTCTCACTTAACCCTTTAACACACAGTGTCCTGTTATAGAATAGTAACTCACTCATTACAAGGAAATGGTCATGACACTGGAGGTTCCGTTAGACTAAACATAAAAGCAAGCAGCTGGCAGGAGATAAGGTTGAGATAAAGTGTGATAACATGTTCACGAGTCTGATATCAATTCTGAGAAATAATAATCAGTGAATTTGATACTGTCCTACAAGTAGGACACTGTACATTAATGGATTAAGATACTTACCCTAGCCAGGCATGGTGGCAAACACTTGTAACCCCAGCACTCAGGAGGCTAAGGCAGGAGGATCATATGTTCCAGGCCAGCCTGGGCAACACAGTGAGACTGTGTCAAAAACAACAATGACAAGAGAAAAAGACACTCTACTTCTCCTCCTATTTTAGCTATTTTCTAGCAGATTTCCTCTACCATACCGGACTTTGGAGTGTGCCTTTGTCATCTTTATCTCTCTCCACAATACATAACAAAGTGCCAGGAGGTTCTTTATATTTAATGCTCATGACCTCTCCCCTTTATTTTAGGTCACAGATAAGCAGACAAAAGCCAGGAGGCCAAATCTAGCCTTATACCTGCTTTTATAAATAAAATTTCATTGGAACACAGCTACCCTCTTCATTTGTACGTTACCTGTGACTGCTTTTACTCTATACAAGCAGTGTTGAACAGTGTGACAGGGATCTTACAGGCCACAAAGCCAAAAATATTTACTCTTTGGCCCTTTCCAGAAAAGGTTTGCTAAACCTTGTTCATTTTCAGTGAGAAAAGAAACTTGTCCTTTGGGCTTTAACCCATTAAAATACTCACTGCCTTCCTTCTTGACTTATAAAAATTTTAGGCATCATAACTGAAGTATTTTGAAAGATATTCATCATAAAATAGAATCTCAGTTTGGGAAGTACCAGTTTAAGGGTCCTGTGGTTAAGCTCATGTGCAACCAAAGAAGTGCCTAGATCCTTGTTATAAACAGGAATCATTAAAAACAATAACTTGATGTTTTAGATTTGGAAAACAATTTCTCTGAAATGGGTTAATGTGAGTCTGCCATAAGAGGACCATTTGTGTTCTACCCCAGCTGGATTCAGTCTTGCCTCCCTTATGCTTCCAGAATACTTCATTACCTCTGTTACCACATCTATTTCAATTGGTCTTAATTTGTTTCACAAGTGTATTTCCAGACAACATTATAAACACATTATAAGGAATTCTTCTAACTCTTTAACTTCCATAGAGTTGTCTTAAACTACATATGGGTAAGTAGTGACTGAAGGAATTTCATTAACGCACACATGAAAAATAGGCTTATAATGGGCAAGACCTCAGCAGATTCTTCATACTGTGCTCTATGGATACATCTTATCATTACTGTTTATTCTGCTTCTTTGTTTGTTGAATGCCATTGAGTTAGTTCTGACTCATAGCAACCCTATGTACAGCAGAACAAAACACTACCTAACACTGTACCATGTGCACAATCTTTCTATATTTGAGCCCAATGTTGCAAACACTACGTTTCTTCTCATTTTGAGTCATGCCACATCAGCAAAAGGAGGTCCCAGGGGCTTTACTCCATTCCTGTATTAAGGTCAACTCTACTTTGAGGAGGCTACTCTTCCCCAGTCATTTCTTGAATGTCTTCTAGCCTGGGGGGCTCATTTTCTGGCACTATGTTTGACAGTGCTTCTCTGACAGTCATAGCGTTTTCAATGGCTAATTGTTTCTGAAGCAGGCTGCCAGGTCCTTCTCCTGAGTCTGTCTTACTCTGGAAGCTCAACTGAAACCTGTCCACCATGGGTGGCCCTGCTGGTATCTGAAATGCTGGTGACATAGCTTATGGTATCACAGCAACACTCAAGCCCCCACAGCATGGCAAGCTGACAGACCTGTGGGGGATTCCTGCTTCTATCACTGTTTAATTTACTCACATGTGTGTACAGAAAGGAAGTTGTCTCAAGAATGCCATGCTATACAATAGCCCTCTGTTACCTAAAAAACAACACATTTCTCTTAAGGAAGAAAATACCTTGTCTGAGGTTAAACAACTCTCTCAGGAAATCAGCATTATTGTGAATCAGAAAACCCTTTTGGACTTATTTCCTTAGCTATTTAGCAATCCACATGACTGATGATCCAGCAGACCTGTTTTCCACCATGTAAAGTAATTTCTTTCTTTCTTTCTTTCTTTCTTTCTTTCTTTCTTTCTTTCTTTCTTTCTTCCTCCTCCTCCCCCTCCCCCTCCCCCTCCCCCTTCCTCCTCCTCTTCTTCTTCTTCTTCTTCTTCTTCTTCTTCTTCTTCTTCTTCTTCTTCTTTTTTTTTGTGTGTGGTTAAGTGATTTTTATAGTTGTGTTCAGTAGAGTCTAATGAGAAAGACCCCTGGAGCACTGCATTTGCCTTTGTATAAAGTAAAACTATTGATTCTAAAGTGATAGAAACATGGCTAGAACTAGCCTAAATAGGGAAGTTGGAGGTAGAGGTTGTTGGTTCACAAATTCCAAGAAAGAGATAAATAGCCAAATGCTGGGGAAAATTGGGATGCAGCTGGGCCTCAGGAAGAAGGTGAGCCAGCGACTGGAAAGCTGCCAGGACTCTCCTCCTCCCTTTGGAATCTTTGCTTCTTTCCACCTGCTACCCTTGTTCTTCACTGTAGATCAACATTTTCTACCAAGAAGGAAAGCTAACCACACAAACTCTTTTTTTCTCCCCCTCCATTGTAAATATTTTCCCCCTTCAGTACTGGGGATTGAACCCAGGGCTTTATGCATGCTAGGCAAGTGCTCCATTACTGAGCTGCACCCCTAACCCCCTTTTTATTTTTTATTTTAAGACAAGGTCTCACTAAGTTGCACAGGCTGCCTCTGGCCTTGAACCTGTGTTCCTCGTGCCTCAGTCTCCTGAGTTGCTGCGATTACAGACATGTGCCACTGTACCCTGCTCTTTTAGAAAATCTTACAGCTTTACTCCTAGAAAGGGACAACCTGTCATAATTTTAATTAGAAAAATCCCAGGAAAAATTGGGGGTCCAGGTTGGATCAAACCTTACTGAGAAATGTGGTCATAGATGACCTCTCTTGACACAGCTGTGAGGGTGATAGAGCGAAGGGAGAGGGAAGAAGACACAGTCCTAGGAGAAGGGGGCTGGAAGGATGTTGGATGGACAGTTCCACAGATGTTCTCTGCCCTGTTTTTGAGAGCATGGACTGTCTTATTTACAAACAAATCCCTAAGTTTCTGGAAAGACTGAAAAAGAGGATGAATGAAGAGCCATACACTTCATGCCAGAGAACTGACTTTCATCATAGTAGCACATGTGCCTCCTAGCTGAAGGTTCATTTGAAGTGCCCCTCCCACCACCTAGCACCTTGCCAAGACTCCTGGGTCCAGCACTGAATTTCAGCTTCCACTTGCCCCTCAGCCTGGCATCCATGTGCAGGGCCCACATTGCACAGGCATCCATAGGAGTCCTGACTGACCCACAGTGGGGGCCAGGGGTGAGGCAGGCAGCCTCTTACCCCACAGCGAGGACTTCCAGAATTAGTGAAAGGGAGGCTCAGCTGGAAGCTTCCCCTTGGTGATGGAGGTCAACGACAGGAATAGCGACAGGGACTGAATTCTAAGGACTCTGGGGAAGGCCTGGCTGTGTCTGGGTAATGGAGCAATAGCGGCATCTCTGGACATGGGGTGGCCAGCAGCCAACCCCACACCAGCTGAGCAGCAGCAGAGGCAGCCCAGCATCGCCAAGGTTACCGCAGTGGCCCAAGGAGCAAAAGTGGCGAGGGTCCACAGATAAGTTTTTCCAATTAATTTTTTTCTCAAGAATTTATGTAACAGAATGCCTTAATAGAGAGAAATCTTTTTTTGTTTCATTTCTTTTAATCTTTGCAACACTAAAAATAACTCTCAGCCAGGCATGGTGGTAGGAGGCTGAAGCAGGAGGATCTAGAGTTTCAGGCCATAGTGAGACTCTACCTCAAGAAAACCAAAACCAAAAATGAACAAAAGAAAAAAAATTCTCTTTGGAAAGGTCTGGTTTTACAAGAATGTTGGGATGCTATCTTTAGAGAAAGTAATATGAGGATTTAGGAGTGCCATTTGCATAAGGTTGGATTCAAACTTGTAGACCAGAGACTCTCAGAAGAAAAGCCACATCCTCATTGTGCCAAGAAGGAAGGAATCAGTGCATTTTGGGTGGGAGCCCCAGAGCAAGACTATGGCACCCTGAGGCCAATGTGGGTAGGCCCTGTGGTGGCTCCTGAATCTGGGGGGCCTTCCAATCCCAGTTTGAGTCTGGGTTTACCCAGGTATATCCCAGAGCATGGTCAGGGGACAGGTCTGCATGAGTGGCCATCATGCCAGCATCTAAAGCAAAGCCAGAATAGAGAAGCCACCACCACTCTGGTGCTACAGTCCAGGGAACAAATGCCCAGGCAGCCTGCCACTTTGCTGTTAGATCCCTGTTTATTTTTGTGCTTCAAATGTTCCAGGGAGTGAGTCAGAGTCTTGCTCCCCAAGTGCTCCTGCAAGGCGGGATCCGTTACACCTCTTCACACTGCCTCAACTCTGGCTGGAGGCTGAGCCACAGCTCAATTGCCCTGGAGGGCTGCACGAGTTAGAGGTGGGCTGGGTCTCATCCTCTGATGCTAGGCTAGAGTCCCAGTATTGTGGGGCAGAGAGACCTGTGTACATGCATATGAATGTATAGCAAAAAGGGGCATTCAGATCACTGAAGAAAAGGCAGGATCATTCAAAAATACTCACTAGTAATTTGGGGAAAATATTGGATCATTACTTCATTGCATCTAAATAAGTGATAGAGAAGCCAAAGATTTAAATCCAAACACTTTTAAATAGAGAAGTAAAAGAATATAGGAAACAATGATAGTGTTGAATACAATCAACTAGAAACTTCTGTGTGGTATGCACTCACACACACACACACACACACACACACACACACACACACACACCTATGTACAAGTTTGAAAGACACAAGATGAACTGAGGAAGAGTATTAACAAAACTATGCAATGCAAAAGATTAATAGCCATAATAATAAAAGAGCTTATATGGGGCTGGGGATGTGGTTTGGTGGTATAGCACTTGCCTAGCATGTGTGAGGTCCTGGGTTTGAATCCCAGCATAGAAAAGAAAAGAAAAAAAAAAAAAACACAAAACAGACAAAAGCTTATATAATCAAGAAAACATTAAAAATCTAAATGACCAATAAATGTGGGAAAAGGTTTAATTCACTTAATATTCAGGAAGGCAAACTAAGACAATAATGAAATAATTTTCACTTACCAGACTGGCAAAGATTTCTAAAAGTTGATCAAACCCATACATTCACACAGATGGGAGAAATATGCAATCTGTGCTTTTATGTGTGTGTTGGATATGTAAAATGGCACTTTTCCCCAAAAGACTACCTGACAAGAAATATCAAAACATAGGAAGTATGTACTCTCCAATGCAATAACTCTGGTAGTAGGACTTTACTGCAAGGAGATAAAACACAAATTTGAGAACATGTATTCATTCACACTTTGTCTGTAATTGTGAAAAATAGGAAACAACCTTAATGTCCCTAAGTAGGACTAGCTAAGTAAATAGTGATATAAGCATCCATATCGTACTGCATAGCTCCCTAACAGCAGTGATGCAAATCTACATCAATTGGGAAGATGGCTTCCATAATTGATTTCTGGAGGCCCATACCATTCAGTTATACCAACAGTTGTCCTTGTTCATCAGGAGACTTTTTGTTAATTCTATTCTTATTAATCATAGGCTTTGGCACCTGGCTCATAGTCTTCCAAACTATTACCATTCAAAAAGACTTAAATATCTTTGTGGACAAACCATCCCATCTCCAATCTCAGGAATTTTTTTTTTATTCTGTGTGTGGATGGGGTCTGCTTGAGGCAGGGTGAACCCAAGGCTTCAAATATACTTTGCAAGTGGTCTACCACCGACTGTAGCCTCAGCCCATTTTTTATTTTTTATTCTGAGACAGGTTCTTGCTGAGTTATAGAGGCTGCCTCTAGCCTCAAACTTGATGATCCTCCTGCCTCCACTTCCTGAGTCATTGGAATTACAGGTGTGAGCCACCGTGCCCAACCTGAACTCTTTATTATAATAAAATATCATAAACTGATACTCCATGGTCACTTATTCTCACTGCCATGCTATGTAAAAGCCACCCCTAAAAAAACCTAACAGTAACTAAACTAAATCAGGCATCCCTCACTGACTCCATTCTCCTATCCACTCATATGGCCTCTTAACCTCTCACAATCCATTTGCTCTCCTTTTGCTTCAGGTTGTCTTATCCACACCCCTATTCATCTTAGACTTCATGATGAACCGTTTCAAACATTCTCTCCCCACATCTTAAATGTTTGGCCTCATTATTCTCACTGCACCTGCTGCGAGATCCCTATCCCTCTCTACAGCCCCTTCTTTTCCCATTCAGACTACCAAGTACTGCTGGCCTAGCCTGGCAGATCTTGGCAGATATGTGCAACTGGGCTTTTGTCTCGGGTTCAGTTCCCACAAAGGCAGAGGATTTGAATGCAAATGGGTTTACTTTGGGATAATTCCAAGAAGAGGAATAAAGAGGGGAGAGAGAAGAGCAGAGAGAGAGGAACAGGGAAACAGGAGGGTTGGGGCATGGAAGGAGGATCAGCACAAGATGTGCTAATGAGTAGGTTACCCCTGCGGAGAACTGGACTCCAGTTCCACTGAGGACCACCCAAAGACTGTGTGGAGCCCAAGTGTGAGGACTTGTGTCAGTAGCATTCACTCCCTTCCTTTCCTGACTGTCCTGCACACACAGTCACACGAGCCCCCAGCTACGGAACACTCTTAGGCCAAGTTCAAGGTGCTTATAGTGAAAAGCTACCTGTTTGTACAAGAACTGTGAGTGCCAGAGGATACTGGGGCACCACCAGTGTGTGCTGTGGCCCAGCATCCTTACCAGATTGCCCTCGTCATCTTCAATTCCTCCCTGCCACCATTTCGGCATTCCTCCAATTGCTCCGAGCCTCTCATGCTCTTCATTGTTTCCTCACCTTTAGCCAACATCCTGGCCTCCCATTTCACGAGAAACACTGATGAGCTCAGGGAGGAACTTGCCAAGTTTCTCCCAATTCTAACACCCACCCATGCCCATAACCTGTCACTTCTCATTCTGTCCTCTTCAAAGAGGTGTCCCTCCCCTCTCCCAGGCCAAACTTCTCTGCCTCTTCCTGACCTTATGTCCTTTCCATCTGCTGAGTGACTCCCCTCAGTTGTGAGTCTTTAAACTCTATCTCTACTGCCTCCTCTTTTCCACCTCAAAACAGACAGACACCCCTTCCTACAGCCCACCTCCCACGCCATCTACTGTTCTCTCTCTCCTCTTCACACTGGATTTATTAAAAGAGTATCTTATCCACACAGCCTCTAATCTCTCTCCTCTCATTTATTTTTATGTGCTATACGGTAGCTGCTCTCACTTGGGGTTACAAATAACGTCATGGTGGCAGAAGTCAGAGGACACAAGTCTTTCCCTCTCTTGCCCACTCAGAAGTATGACGCTGCAAGTTAGTTTCCCCCCTGGACTTCCATGACAGCTATTTTTTTGGCTTTCTTCCCTTCTCTGTGGCCACCCTCTTTCAGTCTCTTCAATGATGGATGCTTTCCTCAGCTTTCCAACATTCCCCACACCTCTAATTTCCAGGCCAAAGTCGATGACTTCTAGGCACAAAAAATAGCCCAGATTTTGCCCCTGAACTCCAGACTTAAATATGCATTTGCTTAATGCACATACTCAATTCTGCCATTTTGACCAATTCATTAAACCTCCCTTAGCCTATGTTTTTGAGTATAAAATGGAAATGAGAGCACCTACTTCTTCCATTCTTTTAAAAATAGCTTTATTTTAAAGCAATTATGGAGTCACAGAAAGTTGTAAAGATAGCACAGAGAGGTCCCCTGTACCCTTCACCCAGTTTCCCTTAATGGTTACATTTTACATAACTATAGTACAATGTCAAAACCAGGAACATGACTTGGAAACAATGTGTATAGTCCTATGTCATCTTATCCACATGCAGATTCATGAAATTGCCAGTTCAATCAAGGTACAGAACTATTCCATCATGACAAAGAGCACCTTCATTTGCCCCTCTCTTTAAATGTGCCTTTTTCATCATTCTCATCGCATCCTTGAGACAAGGGACATATATGTTAATTGGCTTTGTGTTCTCGGTGTCTGACATGGTTACTTTGCTCTTAGAAGGCACTGCCAAATGTGAGAGAAAGCAAGGATAGGAAAAAGAGGAGGGAGGTAGATAAGGGGGAGAAGGAGGAGAAGGAGCAGGAAACTTCTATCTGTGGAGGTCAGAGACATCAGCCTGGGATCCGGGATAGGCCACGCTATCACTTAGCTCTACACACCAGTAGCCAAGGGCTGAGGACAGGGGCCTCCTCCCTGGAGTCACATCCTGGCGAGTAAGCTCTTGGCAGACGCAGGCTGGGAGTGGGAGTGGTGAGGTTTGCCTCATGTTAATACCAATAATCACAGCCTCTGTCTGCAGCATAAAGAAAGACTGTCTCCATCTAGTACCTTTTTTGGGAATCTGTCACAACACACCACATGGCCAGTTACGGCCTCCCCCTGTCTGCTGCCTGGCCTGCTCTGCTTCACATCACTGGCACATTCCTCTGCTTGCTGGCAGCACCAGAGAGACCATCCTGCCCTCAGCTTTCTTGATACTCAGCCAGTGTGTGGAGCAACATTCATCTTGAGGCCCAAGGAAACTGTTTGGTCCCAGGGCATGATTTCAAATGTTGCTTAACAATAATTATTCTTGATAGGTAATGTTTGTTCGCTCAATAATTATCATAGTCAAGAGGAATTCTGAAAGTGAAAAGAGAAGAAACATAGAAGAAAACGGCTAAAGAAACTGCATATACCACTAGTTCAGGGTCAATATAAACCCTGCATTGAACTATGTATGTGTGTATGTATGTGTTTGTGTGTGTGTGTGTGTGTGCACGCGCGCACGTGTGTGTGCTACCAAACAACAATTACTGTTAGAAGGAGAAATGAAGGAGTATTTTTCCAGCAGTGATCCATGTTATCACAATAAGTTTTAATCAGAGCAAAAGTCAAATTTGTGTTCCTTTAAGTAGCACTGTTAAAGTCTCTGTAAAGAGAGACCTTAGCGTGGAATCTTTGTGCCAACATTGAGCAATTTGTGTTGTCTCGTCTGCAAGTCTCACAGACCAATTATTTGATTTCTAAGCCAGAAACTCATTTATCAGTTGTGGTTTACAAAGTTCGTGGAGTAATTTGTGGGGTGACATCACACTTCCAGCCTGGTGGAAATAGTTCACACAGGGATCCATTTTCAATGGAAAAGAAGATAAGAGGCATGGATTTCAAGCAATCCCTGAGCCCCTTGGTCTTGGGAAATTTGGAGATTTGGAAGCACAGTATGTCTTGTACATTGAGTAGAAGGCTTACTAGTTTCAAATCAGAGTGCATTTGATGTTAAAGGTCAACCTTCATGGAAAGTCCACACAGAGGGTCTAGAAGCTCCAGCCTCCTAGTTTTGTTTAGTAGTACTTTTGCACTGCTCACAACAGTGTCTCTATTGTGGGCTCTTGGGAAGTGTTTGTTGAACTAACAGGCAACATTTATACTGTGTGCAAAGGAGAAAGAACAAATTAATTGGCATTCAATTGCCAACAAGCCAAGAGTATTCTGAGTAACAATGTCAAAAGTCAGACTTAGCCACAAAGCCTGTCTGGTCACAGCAAAAGGAAATTAGAAGGGAAGGGAAAACCAGGAGTCAGAAGGATAAACTTTGAAGGCCAACCCAAGGAGCTTCAGAAACCCTCGACCGTCTAGGCCAGCTTAGGTTTGGCTTGGGCAGTCTGGTCCACTCCAGAGGGTAGCACACAATTCCAGAGTCCTAGCGGCAGGCTAGAACCCAAGCCAGGTTGGGGGAGAGCAGTCCCATCCTAGCAGAACCCCACCAGTCATGAAGACATGAAAGAATGGATTTGCTCTTATAAGGGAGGGATCTGGCAAGACCTAAGCAGGGTAAAAGGATTTGATTTTTAGCCAAGAACTACAACGAGGGCCAATGGAACTGAGGTCAAAGCCCAGACTTTTGGGGCTAATGTAGTAGGTAACCAGGGAAGGCTGTTTCTGGTGGCTCTGTATGGATGCCCACAGCTTTTTAGGTCATTGTTGGCAAGTCTGACTATATGTGTCCTGACTGGGCTAGGGCCAATATTACAGGCAGGGCTGAGCTTATAGGCAAAGGGAGTCTGATCTATTTTCTCAGCATGGGCATCCATAAAATCCTTAATGCCTTCTGGGTAATACCCATTACTCTTGCAATGACTTCAATAGCTTTTGTTCGTTGCTGGTACATGAGGGCAGGGACTGTTTTTGTATTGACTACGCCAACTACCACCCTATCCCCAGCACTAGTATTTGGCACATAATAGGGATATAGTATGAATTTTAAAAATGAGGGTTTCTCTATAGAAGAGGCTTAAGAAAACAAAGACTGAGTATGGAACTAACTGGACCAGTGTCCCAGCAGAACTCATCTTCTCTACCTCTTCCTTGCAATAGTCACAGCTAGAATTAAGGAGAAGGAAGGCTGATAACAGTTATGACCTGTCCTGGTGAGTGTTGCTCTGCAGATACCCCTTTGAGAGTATATTTTAAAAATCTCTTTGAATACCATATTTCATGCTAGTATTTTCTTCTACCCCCACAGGTCTGTCAGTTTGTAGTGCTGTGGGAGCTTATGTGTTGCTGTGATGCTGACAGCTATGCCACCAGTACCTCAGATATCAGCAGAGCAACCCATGGTAAACGGGTTTCAGCTGAGCTTCCAGACCAAGACAGACTAGGGAGAAGGACCCAGCAACCCACTTCCAAAACTATTAGCCATTGAAAACTCTATGAATAGCAGAGATGCACTGCCAAATATAGTGCCAGAAAATAAGCCCCTCTGTCTCCAGCTGGAAGGCATTCAAGAAACCACTGGGGGGATTTTGCTAAGATGGCAGAGAACACTTTGAGATGCGGAGAGATAGGGCTTAGAACTCATATTAACCAGTCAGACAGAGAAATAAGTTAGATAAGAGCTAGGGGTATATGTAAAAAAATCCACAAGGTTAGGTAAATATCACCAGTGGTGGAGGAATTTTTGAAAGGGGAGAAGGAATCAGCACGGCAGGTCAGTGAGAGCGCACCACCAGAAACTCGGAGACTTGCTCCAGTGGGAAGAGAAAATTGTCAGCTACACAGAATTGGGCCACCAAAAAAAACCCCAGTAATTCCTCTGGCACTACATGGATTGTGCAGAGAGTGGAGAGACTCCAGAGGTCAATGAGATTGAAAACCAAAAGTGGAGAACTAGAAAAACCACTGCAGATGATCCCCCATCCCCTGGATCACAGAGCACAGAGAACACACAGCCCAGTGGAAAATTTCACAGGAGTATCTGGAGCTCGCCTGCAGCCATAGCCCTGTGGCATCCGATCCCATCAGATCTCGGAAGCTAAGCAGGGTTGGGCCTGGTTAGTACCTGGATGGGAGACCACCTGGGAACACCAGAAGCTGTAGGCTTGGGAGAAGGACCTGGCAACCCCCTCCCAAAAATCAGCCTGCCATTGAAAACCCTATGAACAGCAGAGAAGCACTGACAATAGTGTTTCCCCTGTTGTACAGAGGGTCGCTATGAGTCGGATACCGACTCGACGGCACCTAACAACAACAACAATTTGGAGCTCAGATCCCCCAAGGAGTGCACCTCTGGCAGCCCGCCAACATCCTGCTGATAAGACACAGGTAACATTTCCCATAGAGAGCAACTAGTGAATGAGTCTTGGACACTAGTTGTGGTGCCAGCTGCATGCTCGCCATCCCCCCGCTGTGGAGGTCCAGTCTGTACGGCTTGAAATAGGAGACCGGTGGGGTGTGGGTCCCACATGGGAGCATGGGCCACAGACCCTCTGGAGGTTGCACAATATCATCCCACCCACCACAGCGTGGGAGCAGCGAGTGAATGGGGCAGGGCTTGAGACAATGGGATAGGACAGAGAGTGCCCAGACTCTAAGTGTGTGGCCAGAACAGCCGCCATTCCCCCACTGAGGAGATCCTAGCCGTGCAGTTCACCACAGGAGTCCCACATGGGAACGCAGGCCCCAGATTCACTGGGGGTAGCACGACATCATCCTGCCCACTGCAGAGTGGGATCAGCAAGCAAATGAAGCAGAGCTTGAGATGTATGAAAGGACAGGGGGTGCCCAGACCCCTACTGTGGCAGGTGCACCAGCGTAGCCACCATTCTCCCACTGTGGTAGTCCTAGCCATGAAGTTCACTACAGGAGAGCAGAGCGGCACAAGTCTCACACAGGAGCACAGGCCCCAGATACACTGAGGGTAGCACAATATCACCCCGCCCACTGCAGCGGTGGATCTGCGAGCAAGTGCAGGGGGCTCAGGTCCCGCAAGAGGTCAGTGAGCTGGGCATCAGGATCTGGCTTGCCATCATTTGCTGCTGCCATTTGGACTGCACTCTCTGAGCTGAGATCTCAGTGCATGAGCTCTGCGGGGGAGCCACGGGTCTTGGTGGGGTGGTGGGGAACATGCTGCCTCTCTGCTAGCATGGCACAGGCGGAGTACCCCAAAGGACAAGTCACGAAGAACATCCTGAAACCTGGGCCAGCCAGAGAGACTGTTGTGGGCTTCCCATCATCATCCCCCCACTGGAGGGATGCTGCTCAGAAATCCCTCCCCCTAGACCTGCCAGCTTTCAGTATGAGAGTGCAGCAGGGGAGTGAGAGAAAAGTGCCAGAGACTCATCATCACCCAACCTCAAAAGAATGGCAGGAGAATCTTCACATTTAGAGGAGGTGGAACCTAACTCCCAGACCAAACAATGGGCAAGCCTCAGCAAAAAAATACATGAAACATGAAAGGACACGCTGGACGCAAAAATCCCACAGACAGAAGGCTCTCAACAGACAATACCAAATAATCTTGATTTCTAGAGTTGTCAGAATCAGAATTCAGAATTTTCATTATTAATATGCTAAGAGATATCAAAGCTAACACCACCAGCACCCTCGAGTTCCTGGAGAAGAAGGATCTCATCTGGAGGCTGTACTCTCCTTAGAGCTAGAATCAGTCAGAACAAACCATACTGCAATTCTTGAGATGCAAAGCAAGCTAAATGAAATAAGCACTTCAATAGAATCCTCAACATTAAGACTGGGCAAGGCTGCACAGAGGATCTCATACACAGAGGAAGGAATACAAGATATTAACTACACACAAGCTAAGATGGAGAAAATAAGGAAGCAATATCAGCTAGATCTCCAAGAGGTTTCAGACAAAATGAGAAAGTGAAATTTAAGAATTTAGTGAATCTCTGAAGGAGCAGAAAGCAATACAAGAGCATTAGGAAATTTATTCCAGGATGTTCTGAGTGAAATTTTTCCAAATCTAATGCAAGAACTGGACACTTACACAACTGAATCATTCAGAACCCCACCCAGAGTAAAACAAAACAGGTCCTCCCCATGGCACATTATTGCACAAATGGTTACATTGGATAGCAGAAAAGCAGTTTTGGAAGCAGGTAGGGAAAAACGCCAACTAACGTTTAAAGGCAAACCCATTAAAATAACTACACACTTCACCACATCAACATTGAAAACTAGAAAGGCCTGGACACATATAATCCACGTTCTGAAAAAGAACAACTTCCAATCAAGAATATATTGCCCAGCAAAGTTATTTTTTAAAATAGATGAGGAGTGCCGGGTGTGGTGGTGCTCGCTTGTAATTCCAGTGGCTCTGGAGGCAGAGGGAGGAGGATCGCAAGTTTGAGACCAGAGGCAGTCTTTGTAACTTAGGAGACCGTGTCTCAAAAAGTAAAAAAATGGGCTGGGGTGCAGCTCAGTGGTCCAGCACTTGCAGAGCATGCAAGCATGAGGCCCCGGGTTCAACCCCCAGTAGCATACACACACACACACACACACACACACACACACACACACACACACACAAAAGATGAGTATAAGACATTCCATGATATTTGCATGTCAAATATTTTGCAACCATCAAGTCAGCATTACAGAGGATCCTCAATTAAACTACCACATACAGGAAAGATAAGACAACCCTACATAAAATATCAAAGAAATGAATAATTAACATAAGAGGAAATCAAGAAAGAAATAAAATAAGTATGAATAAAAACCAGTAACAAGTACTGACTGGATGCATAACAATAAACACTTCTCAATGATTACTCTTAATGTAAATGGTCTTAACCCACCAATTAAGAGACAGACTGGCCAATTGGAAGAAAAAACATAAATCCTTGATATGTACCATTCAAGAGACTCACCTAACCCACAGAGACTGTAATAGGTTGAGGATTAGGAGCTGGAAAACAATATACCAACCAGGAGGAAAACAAACAAACAAAAAAAGCAGGAGTCACAATACACAATTTCAGATAGATTAACCTTTAATCCAAAGCTAATTAGAAGAGATAGAGAAGGACACTACATATTACTAAAAGGAACAATCAACCAGGAACCAATAACATTACTTAATAGATATTCTCCAAATATAGGGGCACCTAGCTTCATAAAACAAACTTTATGGGAAATAAAGGAATACATTGGTCTAGACACAATAATTATGGGAGACTTCAATACCCCATTTTTGCCAAGAGACAGATCATCAAAACAAAAAAGTAACAGAGAAACAATGAGCTTAATTTTCACCTTAGACCAGCTGGAACTCACAGATATCTACAGAATATTCCATCCATCTGACGTGGAATACACATTCTTCTTAGCACCACATGGAACTTTCTCTAAGACAGATCACATTTTAGTACACAAAAATACCCTCAATAAATAAGTAGAAATCATCCCCTGTACCTTATCAGACCACAACAGAATAAAATTGGAACTCAAAAACAAGAAAAAACACCAGAAATCTTACAAATTCATGGAGACTAAATAGTACACTGCTGAATGATCAATGGGTTATTGAAGAAATGAAAGCATAAATTTTAAAAATTCTGCAATCAAATGAGGATGAAAACACATCCTACCAAAACATATGGGATACAGCAAAGGCAGTTCTAAGAGGGAAGTACATAGCATTGAGTGCCTTCATCAATAAGGTAGGGATGAGCCAAATAAATGACATAATGACACATCTTAAGGCACTAGAAAACCAACAATAAATCAATCCCAACAGGAGCACTAAGACTGAAATGATCAAGATCAAAGGAGATATATCTAAATTAGAATCTAAAAAGATAATTCAAAGAATTAATGAGACTAAGAGCTGGCTCTTTGAAAAGATTAATAAAATAGACACTTCTCTGGCCAAAGCCATCCAAAAGAAAAAAGAAAAGGCCAAAATTGTGAAAATTAGAGACAAAAAAGGATCTTAACCACCAAGTCCAACAAAATACAGAAAATCATTAGGGAATACTTTGAAAAATTGCATTCCCCAAAATATGAAAATACAGAAGAAATAGATAAATTTATTAACACATACAATTTACAAAAATTAACCCCAGAGGACATAGGTGACCCAAACAAACCCATTACATATACTGAAATTGAAAAAGTAATAAAAAGTCTCCCAACAAAGAAGAGCCCAGGACCTGATGGGTTCACAGTAGAATTCTACCAAACTTTCAAAGAAAAATTAATATCAGTTTTCCTCAAATTATTTCAAAAAGTAGAAAAGGAGGGAGCACTCCCAAACTCATTCTACAGAGCTACCATCACCTTGATACCTAAACCAGGCAAGGATATATCTAAGATAGAGAATTATAGACCAATCTCCCTAATGAACATAGATGCAAAAATCCTCAACAAAATTCTGCCAAACCGAATTGAGCAACATATTAAGAAGATTGTTCACCATGACCAAATGGGATTTATTTCATAGATGCAAGGCTGGTTCAACATACAAAAATTGATTAATGTAATTCAACATGTCAAGAGACTTGCAAACAAAAATCACATGATCATCTCAACTGATGCAGAGAAGCCCTTTCACAAAGTGCAACAGATTTTCATGATAAAAACCCTGGAGAAGATAGGCATAATAGGAAAATACCTTAACATCATACAGGCCAGTTATGACAGACCTACAGTCAACATCATATTAAATGGAGAAAAATTAAAACCATTTCTTCTAAGATTGGGAACAAGAAAAGGATGTCCACTCTCCCCTATCTTATTTAGCATTGTGATTGAAGTCCTAGCCAGGGCAATTATACTAGAGAAAGAAATCAAAAGGATACAGATAGTCAAAGAAGAGGTCAGATATTCTTATTTGCAGATGACATGATATTTTACCTAAAGGACCTGAAAATCTCCTCTAGAAAACTTTTAGACCTAATTAACTCCTTTAGCAAAGTGGCAGTATACAAAATTAACACTCAAAAATCAGTAACCTTCCTTTACACCAACTATGAGCAGGAAGAGAAGGAAATTAAAGCTACGATCCCTTTCACAATAGCCCACCAGAAACTTAAAATACCTTGAAATCAATCTAACCAAAGATCCTGCAGATCTCTACAAGGAAAATTTCAAAGCATTACAGAAAGAAATCGGAGAGGATACTAAAACATGGAAGGACCCCCCCATGCTCATGGATTGGGAGAATCAATATTGCAAAAATGGCTATATAACCAAAAGCAATCTATAGATTTAATGAAATCCCCATTAAAATTTCAATGATAGACTTTACAGATATAGAAAAAATGATCCAAAAGTTCATATGCAAACACAAAAGACCACGTATAGCCAAAACACTCTTAAGCTGAAAAACTAGTGCAGGCAGGATCACAATCCCTGACTTTAAACTATACTACAGGGCTGTAGTAGCAAAAACAGCTTAGTACTCTCACAAAAATAGGACTAAGACCAGTGACATAAAATAGAAAACCCAGAAATACACCAATGCATCTATAGCCATCTGATTTTCGACAAAGGAGCAAAGCAGGCAAATTGGAGAAAGGATAGCCTTTTCAACAAATGGTGCTGGGAAATTTGGATATCCACTTGCAGAAAAATGAAAACAGACCTACACCTCTCAATATGTACGAGAGTTAACTCAAAATGGATAAAAGACCTCAATATAAAACCAGAGACTTTAAAATTAATAGAAGAAAAGACAGGCAATACACTCCAACATATAGGCATATGAATAATAAGATTCCAATTGCTCAGGAAATTGCAACAAGAATAGATAAATGGGAGTACATGGAGTTAAAAAGCTTGTGTATAGCAAAGGAAACAATCAACAGAGTCAAGGAAGTCCCCAATGAATGGGAGAAAATCTTTGCATCCTATACATTGGACAGAGGACTAATTTCCAGAATTTATGAAGAATTCAAGCAACAACTCCCAGGACAAATAATCCAATACACAAGTGAGCAAAGGAACTGAACAGACAGTTCTCAAATGAAGAAGTTTGTAAGGCCATGAAACACATGAAAAAATGCTCAATATCCCTAGCCATTAGGGAAATGGAAATCAAAACAACTCTGAGATTCCACCTCAAGCCAAGATCAATAAAACAAATAACAAATGCTGGTGAGGTTGTGGAGAAAAGGGAACCCTCTTACACTGTTGGTGGGGCTGTAAATTGGTTCAACCACTTTGGAAATCAATATGGTGATACCTTAGAAAACTAAAAATAGATCTGCCATATGACCCAATTATACCACTACTAGGAATATACCCAAAGGGAGATGAGTCATCATACCACAGAGACACCTGCATCTCCATATTCAATGCAATACTTTTCACAATAGCAAGGACATGGAATTAACCAAAGTGCCCATCAACAGAATAATACATAAAAGAATTATGGTACATATACACAATGGAATACTACTCAGCAATTAAAAAATGAAAATATGTCATATGAAGCAAAATGGATGGAATTGGAGAACATCATCTTAAGTGAATGAACACAATCCCCAAAAGAGAAATACCATATGTTCTCACTGATATGTGGGAGCTGAATTAAACTTAAAAGAAGGAAAAAATTCTATACTTAAATTGAATCATAATAAAAAGCTCAATTAAACTTAGTGTAGAAGGGACAATTTAAGGAGTAGAAAGAAGGAGGGAGGGATCTAGCAGAGGGAAGCAACGATTGGAGAAGACAGGAGGGGAAGGAGGGTCAATGAGGAAGGATGAAGGGGGAGAGGTCAACCTCAATGTAAACAGCACAACTTTATTAGTATGGTGGGGAAAAAAAGGGGAAGATAGAAAAAATACCTACAAGAATAGCAAAAATAAAAATGATAATAATAGCAATAATACCAAAATCTGGCAATAATGTAAATGGACTAGATCACTCATCGAATACTGCTGGGAATGTAAAAACGTAGATCACTATAGAAAAAAGTTTGTACTTAAATTAAAATCTGGATGCATGTATGTAGATAAATATTCTCACAAAAAGACATGCAAGTAGAAAGATTGTTGGTGGAGGAGCAGGGATAGGGGAGGAGGGTCATGAGAGGGTAAGGGGGAGGTTTTGTGAGCAATGTACAATGAAATGCATATATGGAAATGTCACAATGAAACCCATGTCATAATGAAACCCATTACGTTGTACATTAAAAATTTCCAATTAAAAAAGAAAAAAAAAAAAAAAGAAAAGAAACAACTAGGGAAGAGTTGCCTCCTCGAAGTAGAGTCTACATTAATGAAAGGAATAGAGTAAAGCTCCTGGGACCTCCTTTTGCTGATGTGGTATGACTCAAAATGAGACAGTATCTGCAACAATGGGCTCAAACATAAAAAGATCATGTGCATGGAACAGTGTCAGGTAGTGTTTTGTTATGTTGCACATAGGGCCACTATGAGTCTAATCCAACCTGAAGGCACCTAACAACATTTTCTTCTACGTTAAAGAAGGGAGCTGATAAGACAGAATGCGAGACAAGGAGA
Organism: Pedetes capensis; assembly: GCA_007922755.1. NCBI lineage: Eukaryota > Metazoa > Chordata > Mammalia > Rodentia > Pedetidae > Pedetes > Pedetes capensis. Next base: position 72,424 of record VMDO01006531.1, read on the forward strand.
GGAAAAGCGAGAAGTAGAGAGATGAAAGAAGGAAAGGAAAAACTGCTAAAGAAGCCATTACCACATGCACCAGGACTGGATTTGGGTTACTAACCCTGTTTCCCAGTTACTGCCACACCCCACCCACTCCCAGCTTCTCTCTCTCTCCTTCACTGTAGCTATGGCTGTTGACTGCCTCAGCAGACCCTACCAAGGACAGAGAGCCCTGGCCCATCCTGTTCCCATCTCCTTACTTCTACACTGAGAGCATTAAAGTTCAGCTCTGCCGCAGTTACTAATTCCCTGGGACTTTCCCCCTGTAGTGGGAGCATCCCAATCAGGGAGATGAAATGGAACTGGAAGGTCTGAAGATCTAGAGTGCCTCAGGGGTCAAAGCTGATGAACAATTTAAAGAAGGGCGATGGTGAGAGAGAAAGATTCTGCGTGTGTGTGTGTGTGTGTGTGTGTGTGTGTGTGTGTGTGTGTGTGTGTGTGTGTGCGAGCATGCGCGCACATGTGTGTGTCTATCTATCTGTCTGTATTGGTATTACATGGGGTTTGAACCCAAGGCCTCCCACATAATTTTGCAAGTAGTGCTGTACTACTGGGCTGCATCCTGATGCCATTTTTAATTTTTTTTTCTTGAGACAGGGTCTTGCTGAATTACTCATACTGCCTCTGGCCTTGAACCTACAATCTTACTGCCTCCACCTCCTGAGTCGCTGGGATTACAGGCATGAGCCACTGTGCCCAGCTGTGTATGTATTTTTAAACTAATAGGGAAAAGTTCACAAATAAAATTTCAGCAGGAAAAAATTCTACCCAACAGGAAACTGTAAAAGATTCTAAGAAATGGCAAAGAATGTAAATTCTTTTCAGAAAAACCAATGAATGACATTGTTGCTTCTAAAAGGATTTGGTGTTTGGAAGGGGGAATAAACCACTAAACAGGCTCATGAAGTGAAGAGCTGTAAGAAAGAAATGGTGGGAACTTCTGGAATGTGAAATTCTTTGACCCATACTTTTACAGCAGATAAAAATGAAGAGTTTCAAGTAGGGAGTAAGGAAGAAAAACAGACAAACCAAATGCTTTGAACTAGCAGAAGTCATTTCCAAAAAGACAGGCTCTAAGCCACAAGGGAAGAGCAAAAATATCAATATTTCACCTTGATGTGCTTGTCTTTCAGAGGAAGAGGTGAAGTCAGTGCACTCTGGGGCCCAGGTGAGAAGCATGTACTCAGAGCTCCTAGTGAGGTCCACTCCAAAACACGGATGGGCTTAGAGTCAACAGCTCATGCTTCCAGCAAGTAGGATGCCAGCTAGAGGATAGGGCACAGAGCAGCAGAGACAAGATATCAGTGGATTCACATCCATATTAGGAACTTCCAGAAATGCAATATATGCTCTTATGACATAGGTTTTTTTGGGAGGGTGGAGTTTTGTCTGTTTGTTCATTTGTTTTGTGGTCTCAGGCCATGCTTTCTTTTTGAAAGACAAAGATAATCCAATACAGAAATATCTAACTTGCCAGGCACGCTAGTTGTACCCGTTAGTAATCCCAGTGACTTGAGAGGCTGAGGCTGAGGCAGGAGGATCAAGAGTTCAAGGTCAGAGGTAGCCTGTACAAATTAGTGAGAACCTGTGTCAAGACAGAAAAGTATTTTTAAAAAGGAAGGCTAGGTGTGCAGCCCAGTGGTAGAACACTTGCAGAGTACGTTTGAGGCCCTGGGTTCAACCAAGTACCAGAAAGAAAAGAAAAGGAAGAAAAGAAAAGAGAGAAAGAAAAAAAGAGACAAGAAAAAGAAAAGAGAGAGAGAGAAAGAGCACATGCGAGAAAAAGAAAGAAAAAGGCCAGGCGCAGTGGTGCACACCTATAATCCTAGCTACTCAGGAGGTGGAGGCAGGAGGATTGCAAGTTCCAGGCCAGAGGCAGTCTGTGTAATTTAGTGAGACTCTGTCTCAAAAGGGGGAGGGGAGAGAGAGAGAGAGAGAGAGAGAGAGAGAGAGAGAGAGAGAGAGAAAACAAAGAAAAGGAAAAGAAAAAAATATTTAACTATTGTGCAAAGGGACTATGAACATACTCCCCATTGTTAGCATATGGTATACATGTGAAATATAGTTTATTTGGGGGAAACCTTACCAACAAAGGCAGCAGAAATCACATAATTCCTCCAAGCAATCTTCCTCAAGAACAGCATGCTTAGATTGGGAAAAGACAGATATATCCACAAGAGTACCCCTCCATAATGCTCAATATACTTACAGAGAAAGCAATTACATAAAAATGGAAATTTTCAATGCAAGCTATTTCAAAGAGGAGTTGTCCTTCTCTAAAAGAAAGATATTACTAGTACTGATCTCATGAAGTTATTATGAAGATTAAGATAATTAACATCTATAAACATATAGAACACTGCCTAGCACATAGAAAGTAATATTAATTAATTAATTAATTTATTTATTTATTTATGGTACTAGGAGGTTGAACCCAGGACTTCACGTATGCTTTGCAAGCACTCCACCACTGAGCTGTAGTCCCATCCCATTTTTTAATCTTTTATCTCAAGATAGGGTCTCCCTAAGTCACGTCGGCTGACTATGGCCTCAAACCTGCAATCCTCCTGCCTTTGCCTCCTGAGTTGCTGGGATTACAGGCGTGAGCCACCATACCCAGCTACTCAAAATTTTTTTTATTAAGCAGTATATATCAAATGCCAACTATGAATCAAATGGTGTTTAAAATTCTGAAAATATAATGGTAAAAATGGAGGTTCCATCTAATGGGAGTGATAGATACCAAACCAATAAATAATATAGTACATAATATCATGTAATAGTAAGCACTCTGAAGAAAGTAAAGTGATGAGAATGCTTTTCTATATAGGGTAGTAAGGAAAGGTCTCTATGAGGAGATGACATTTGATGAAGACCTAAATGGAGTAAGAAGGCAAATCACTTGGCTATCAAAGAGGGAAGTAGTCTAGGCAAAGGAAACAGCATGCTTAAAAGTTCTGAGGCAAGAGCATGCTTAGGGTATTACTGAGACAGCAAGAAGGCCAGTGTGGCTCACGAGCTATGGGAAAGAGAAAAACAGCAGGAAATGAAATAAGAAAAGTAGGCAGAGAACAGATCATGCAGGTCCCGGCAGGCCATGATGAAGACTCTGGATTTTAAGAGTTAAGCCATTGGAAAAGGATTGAATGGTGAAGTGACTTCATGTTGTAGAAATACTGGAAAGGAGAGAGAAAGTATTAAGAGTTGTTAAGAAGCCATATTCCAGATGCACGATGATGGTACCTCAGACTGGGTGGTGTCAGTAGAGGTTTCAGGAAGAAGTTGGCTTTGAAGGGAGAAGTTGGAAGTATTGACATCAGGTTGGACCCAAGGTGTGACAGACAGAAGAATCACTAACATGTTCATTTAGAGCAGCTGGGGGGATGTTCTGAGCAATGAGATGAGTTGCATTCAAGAAGGAGTCTTTGGGTTAGGGAGATTCAAAAGTTCAGTCTTGGACACATTAATTCTGAAATACAAATTAGACATCCAAAACTAGGAGGCAATGTCAATAAGACTTGTAACAGTGGGCCATTAACCAAAACAGTGACGGCCTCCTCCTAAGACAGGTTTAAGGGCCTGAGTGGGGAGCATAGCTGGACACCAGCAAGGACCCATGTGTAGATGGCAAGTACTGTGCATGTCACAGCACTGGACACGTCAGGACTGAAGCAAGCCCTTCTGGCATAGAGTGGAGACCATAGCAATGAGGGGGCATTGTAGTCCTGGGGTGGGGGCCAGAGGGTATCTCAATTGGGTCCAAATAGTGCCATGTCACATGGGCTTTGTCCTGTCCATAGCTTCTGAGGGCAAGGAGGTGAGGCACAGATAAATCATCTGATATTTTTAAGCCTCATGTTTTTATCTGTGAAGGAAGGAAAAAAGACTAATCACAGGAATAAGATGTAATCATCATTGAATATTTTCTATATATCACATACCATACTCATCACTGTACAAGCCCTGTCTCAGCCTTCACAATAACTCTGGGAGACAGATGTCATCTTATCCATGAGCAAATAGACTTAGAAAGGTCAAGTAACCTTCCCAGGGCCATATAGTTTTTAAGTAGTTAAGGGACACAGAGACAAAGATCGAAGTCCAGACAGTCTGACTCTAGAGCTTACTGCACTATCCCACTTCCAACTCTGACATCCTGTTACACTAGATAAAAACCACACCTCAGATGTGTTGGCATTTTACAAGGCACTTTTAAGAAGCACTGGCATGCTTAATTTGGGGTGTCCTAAGACAGCAGCAGCAGCAACTGGCCAATATCAAATAGTGCAGTAGGCTAAATGGTGCCCTCAGCTCCACCAAGAAAACTCAGATGTCTATGTCCCTAACTCTGGAAGCTGTGATCATTACATTTACAGCAAAAGGGGTTTTGTACAAGTGATAGAGTTGGGGGTCTCAAGATGGGGAGATTGTCCTGGATTACCCAAATGGGTCTGAGATAGTTATATTTTACTGATTTAATATTATTTAATTATTATTTTAATTATATTTTTCTATTAAAAAGTGTTGAAAGCTCCAAATTCTCTTTTCACCCTACACCTTCTTCAATCTCTACTACTATCTCTCTCTCTTTCTTCATCCCTGTAGATTTTGCAAGTAAGGATTCCTCTAAGAGAGAAGGTGGTGTGAAAATGGAAGTAGAAAGAGACTGAGGTTTGAAGATAATGTTACACCGCTGGCTTTGAAGGTGGAGGAAAGGCTCATGAGCCCGAAATTGCAAGGACCTTGGCTACCGAAAGCAAAGGAAGAGGTGTTCCCCTGAAGCCTCCATGAGCAGCACCCTGCCACTATCTTGACTTAACCCAATGAAACCAATTTTGGACTTTGGGCCCCTGGAACTACAAAAGAATATATTTGTATTGCTTTGAGCTACCAAGTTTGTGATCATTTGTTACAGCAGCAATGGAGTACTGATAAGAATGGGCTGCTATGGTGGGCATGCCAGGAACTACTGAGGATCTGAGGGAAGGAAGTCCAGACCTGGAGAGGTGGGGAAAGTTTATGGGCAAAGGCTAAGAAGTGTCTGCAAGCTGAGGACAGCTACAGTTCCTAGCACAGCACACAGAAGGCCATGCTCTGAGCCAGGCCAGGACAGAACTCCCTGCTTCAAAGGAGTGTGGAGTGAAAGCACCTTCTGCTAGCTGGACCAGGCTTTCTTTCTTCACACCCTAGGGCAGATGCCTCCACCTGGTGAAATGGGGATCCAGGGGCTTTAGGAGTCAAAGAATGACACCCTGGCTCAGGAGCGAGCACAGTGATGTGTCTATAATGGGGCTCTGTTAAAGTTTGTTCCTTGTTTTCTCCTGGACAGTATGGCTTAGAAAAAGAAACATGTCTCCATCTACATGTGCACGAGCGCACGTGCACACACACACACACACACACACACACACACACACACGCTCAGAGTTGAGACAAATACTTCCTCATTCTAGATTTCTAAATAAGCCCTGTCAAAATAAAAATCCCTGAAGAAACTTCTACCCAAACTTAAATGGATTAAAGAGAATATTCAGATGAAAGGAGTGGTTCTGGTCTAAGGATATTCATGCCATTTTCCAGAGACACCCAGGCTTGTGGGAATTCCGCCCACAGATGAGAAAAATGTCAGCACTGGCAATAGCAGTTACCATCAGCTCTGACTTATAACTGTGAGGAGGTAACTGCAAAAAATTATTATATGCTATAATAATTTAATTTTCATCAGCTATTCTGTAATTAATTGAGATATTAATACTGTGCAACTCTTAAACAGGACAATCTAATTTTTCTAAAAACTGGCCCCTAAAAATTGCTTGCCTAAAAACTGGGAGTATCACCTGATTTGCTCCCAAGGAAAGCATGATTCACAGAATGACTTTCTAGAATTCCAGAGCTCCGAGGGTCCTTAGAGAGCTTCAAATATCCTTGGTTTGAGTGACACTGAGTCAGAACTTAACCTTATTTTTGGCCTATAGTTGGCAAGATTTCAAGCCAGACACCAGATACGGTGTCATTTTTATTCATGTGTTCTTTCTGATTTATAGATACAGTGCATATGATTGCAGAAAAATTTAGGAATGTAGAGAAGTATACAATAAGAAAATACAGATCGCATATAACAAAACCTCTGGATATAGAATTATTAGTTTCTTTCTGTATTTTAAAATATATTTTATTTCCAGACAGATTTCAAAGTGTATATACCAATGTGTGTGTTTTCATTTTGAAATTCAGATGATACTAAAAAAAGACAAGCTGAATTTCTATTATATCACTCTCTCAGTCATTAAATATTCTCTAAAAATCTAATTTTGCTGGCTGTATCATACGGATTTACCATAATTTTTTAAAATTTATTAATTTATTTTTTACTTTTGGTGTTTTTGAGACAGGGTCTCACCATGTAGTGCAGGCTGTCTCAAAAACAAAACAAAAAAAATTAATATGGAGAAAGGGGAACTCTTGCATACTATTGGTGGGAATGTATATTGGTACAGCCACTACAGAAATTGATATGGATTCCTAAAGAAATGAAAAATATGACTGCCATATGACCCAACTATCTCTCCTCTAGGCATATACTGTACCCAAAGAAAATGAAATAACCACCTTGTAAAGACATCTGCTGGGAGAAGGGCCTGGCAATCCACTCCCAAGGCAACCCCGAAACAGTCAGCCATTGAAAACCCCATGAGGGTCGCTATGAGTCGGATACCAACTCGACGGCACCTAACAACAACAACAAAGACATCTGCATTCCCATATTCATTACATTATTACTGACAATAGTCAAGATGTGGAAACAGCTCAAGTGTTCATTGTCTGGGCATCAGAGGCTAGCACATCACAAATCCTGCGTGGTTTGGGTCACCTGGTGGGCAAAAAATGGTGATTACAACCAAGATGGCTGTAGGCATGTCAAGCTGGGCCCTATAACTCTGAATAAAATATCCAGAACACAATCAGATTATTTTCTTTTCTTACATGTCCCATGGGATCCAATGGAAGACATGCTTTTTGTATATGTGCTTGTTTTTGTCTGTTTAGATTAATTTATCAGAAAGACTTTTTTTTTTCAGTACTGGAGGTGTTGAAACCAGGGCCTTGTACTTGCTAGGCAAGTGCTCTACTAGGGAAGTCGCTCTACTTCCTATTTTTTTATTTCGAGACAAGTTCTCACTAAATTGTGCAGGCTGCCTACAACCTCAAACTCACAATCCTCCTGCCTTAACCTCCTGAGTTGCTGGGATTACAGGTGTGTGCCACTGTGCCTGGCTCATAAAGATTTTTAACAGAAAGGAAACAACACACCAGTGGTTATAAAGGCACAGCCTTTATAACTGTTTGATTTTATCTGCTCAAAATGAAAGGAAAATTATGTTTTTCTATTTTAAAAGTATTGAAAACTCCAAATCTTTCTTTGACATTACATCTTTTTCTGTCTGCTACCATCTCTCTCCTCTTTCATCCATCTAAATTTTCAAAGTAACCTATAACTGCTGGTGGTCTTTGCTGCTTTACCTCTTATTTAATTCACAGTTGCAAATTGGCTCTGGCCTAATTATTCCATAAAAATCTGGTAAGCATGAGTTATCAGTGACCTACTGAGAAGTCCATGATTGTAGTTTGTTTGTTTGTTTGTTTTGGTGTACTGGGGGTTGAACCCAGGGCCTTGTGCAAGATAGGAAAGCTCTCTACCACTGAATTGCACCCTGAGCCCCTTTTTAATTAATTAATTAATTAATTATGTTACTTGGGAGTTGAACCCAAGGCCCCACACATGCTTTGCAAAGGCTTGACCACAGAGCTTCACCTCCAGCCCATTTTTCATTTTTTATCTTGAGACAGGGTCTCAGTAAGTTACACAGCCTGCCTCTAGCCTAGAACTTGTGATCCTCCTGCCTCTGCCTCCTGAGTTGCCGGGATTACAGGTGTGAACCACTGTGTCAGGCTTCCTTTTTTATTTTTCAAATTGAGACAGAGTCTTGCTAAACTGCACAAGCTGCTTCTAGACTCAAACTTGTGATCCTTCTATCTCAACCTCCCAAGTAGCTGGGATTATAGGAGTGTACACCCAGCTCAGTCTGTCTTTATATCAGTGAATGTTTCTGCTGAAGATAATGCTGTGGACCACTTCTTCCTCCTTGAAATCCTCACACCATGGCCTGTTACACCATACTTTGTTGATACTCCTTAAGCTTTTCTCACCATTCCTTCTGGCCACCTTCCCAAGTTCCTCTTCCATGGTCCTCTCCATGTATTACCGTTCTCTCCTGTTGCATCTCTAGCCTTCCGCTCTCTTGCTGTGTTGTCACTGGCAGAGTCACACACTGAATGCTTAGTGTCCCAAACCTGCACCTCCAGCTGAGGCCTCAGAGGCACATATCTATCTGCCTGTTCAACATAGCCACTGAATCCTATCACTATAGATACTGCAAGTCAACGCGTCCTGTATTTCCCCCCTCTCAACGTGCTTCTCTCCTCCATTCTCTGTTGGTGGCACTAAAGCACCCATGCTAGAAACCTGAGATACTACCTTAATGCCTCTTATACATCTTCATTGAATTCTAGGCTGCAAAATGTCAAACCACCCATGGTTCAATCCAAACATACAATCATGTTCCAAGAAACACTAGTCCGACAACACAAAGTAATTGGAAAGCAGTTCAAATGCTTCCAGGGTTCTCCCAAAGGACACCACGTTGGGAGAATCTATAATCATCGAATTCCTTCAAATCTGCTTTTTTGGACTGCCTTTCTGGGCTCACGTGACTAACGGCTAACAGATCCTGCCCACCTCACCCTCTCTTTTCTCTCTCTAATGCCCCTCAGATTGCTTGACACCATTTCTGCTTGGAGGCTCCTCCTCTTCTCTGTCCCTCTGAATGTCTTTCTTGTGTAGATTAATCTCATTGCTCTTAGTCTACCTTCTACACAAACAGAAAAGGTCTTGGGTTTGATTCAGAAAGCAAGGTGAGAGGGGGAAGATAACCTAATACAATTTATATTTTCTTTCCTTTTTCCATTATGCCTTTCAGGTAATCAAACACATCACGTACCCTAACCATACAATGTCCTAGACAGCTCTAGAAGTTGTGCTTTCCTTTCCAAACGACACTCCTGCATCCAAGTTCAGTCCCTACTCTTTCATCTGGGCCACTCTCTCAGCCCCATGTTTTCTTCTTGCCTCCAATATTGTCTTCAAATCCATCCTCCACTGGCTGCCCAATGTTTTAAAACAACAGCCTAATTTTGTGGCCTCCAGGTCTGCACACATACTCTGATGGTTTCCCATTTTCTTTTCTTTTTCTTTTTTCAGTACTTGGGGTTGAACCCAGGTCCTTGCATGCACTGGACTGCACCCCCAACCCATTTTTAATTTGTTTTTATTGTGAGACAGTCTTGCTAAATTACCCAGTCTGCCTCTGGCCTTGAACTCATGATCTTCCTACCTCTGCCTCACAAGTCACTGGGATTACAGGCATGTGCCCCCATGCCCAGTTTGGTTTCCCATTTTCTATAGCTTATGTAGTAAAACATTTTCACCTTACACGCTAACTCCAATCATTTGAGGTAGCTTCTAGAGTCCTCTGTTAAGGATTATGAATATCTGTCATTGGTAAGAGAAGAAAGAGTGGCAGTCTTCTGTGTATTCATTTTTTCTTATCCACAAAACACAAACCAAACTCCTGCTTGCTCCTCCATCCTTTTCTTTTTTCACTCTTCCATTTCATCTTTGGCTCTCTCTGTCTCTCCTTTTACACTGAACAGCATTGTTCCCTCCTGTATCATGATCTTTCTGGAGTCTGTGCCCTAGGTGAAAAGCCACTCTGCCACCCACTCTCTGTTCTCCTGGCTAACTTCCTCTCACCTTTTAAGACTCTGACCAGATCACACAACTCCTGGGAAATCTTTACTGACCTCCATCTCCAACCAAGGCTGGATGAAGTGTTCTTTCTCTGTGCTCCTTCTGAACTCCAAGCTTCTCTCATGTTGTACCTCTTCTATCTGCCTCCCTGACTTGTCAACCACTGGAAAAGAGAAACTATTTCTTATTCAACTTTGAATGAATTCCCATGGATATCCTCATCCAATGCCTGACACAGAACAACTAGGTCCTTGAAAAGGATTGATTCATCAACAAATGAATGTTCAGACTAAAGATGGCCACTGATTCTCTGTCTCTCCACCTCATTCCACTTAAAACCTAAGGTGGGGGTCTATTTCCCCATTTCCTTGAATCCAGATAGGCCTGAGACTGACAACCAACAGAATACAGGATAAATTCTGGGTTTAATCTTTGAGAAGATTGGCAACTACTAACTCTTCCCTCTTGGATACTAGCTGCCAAGCTGTAAGGAAGCCCAGGCAGCCATGGAAGATCCACGTGGCGGATGACCATTGCCCTTGGCCCACAAGCCCTCACTCGCTCCAGCCAGTGTTCAGTACTAACTTGCCAGCATGTGAATGAACCACTCTGAAAGAGGATCCTCCACTATCCATAGCAAATGAGCCACCCAGATAACACCAAACAGAACAGAGATGGACTGTGTCCATCAAGTCCTGACCATATTGCAAAATCATAGACAAATTTTTGTTATTGTTTTATGCCAAAAAGTTTTTGAATGGCTTGTTTTATAGCATAAGATAAAATAAATGGTTTGATCTGGTTGGCTGAAATCAGAATTCTTTGATTTTGACTTTTCCTCCTTTGTGCTCATACTGCGTTCTGCCACTCAATTTCTTTATATATATATATATATATATATATATATATATATATATATTTTTTTTTTTTTTTTTTTGCAGTACTAGGGGTTGAACCCAGGACCTATGCTTGCATGCTTTGCAAGTGCTGGACCACTGAGCTGCACTCCCTGCCCATTTTTTTTTTTTTAACTTTTTTTTGAGACAGGGTCTCGCTAAATTACACAGATTGCCTCTGGTCTCGAACTTGTGATTCTCCTGTCTCCACCTCCCAAGCCGCTGGGATTACAGCATGAGCCACCATGCCTGGCTTCTTGTTCAATTTTTGATAACAATGCCTGGGTGACAAGTTAAGATTATTTATCAACATTAGAAAATGCTATGAACTCGGGAGGTGGAAGAAGGAGGATGGCAAATTTGAGACCAGAGGCAATCTGCATAATTTAGTGAGACCCTGTCTCAAAAAGTAAAAAAAATGGGCTGAGGGTACAGCTCAGTGGTACAGTACTTCAAAGCATGCAAGTGTGAGGTCCTGGGTTCAATCCCCAGTACCACAAAATAAATAAATAAATAAAAATAAAGAAAAATAAAGAAAAAAAAAAAGAAAGAAAGAAAAGAAAATGCAATGAAATATTTAAGGAGATGGAAGCATTAACAGCATTAATTTGACAACTGCACACTGTATATCAAACCAAATTATCACTTTGTACCCCATAAATGCATATAATCAAAATGTTAATTAAGAAAACTAATTAAGAAAATAAATTAAAAATAAAAAAGAAAGTGCTATTTTATGTACTGGTATGTGGTTTCACAGTTTGGGGCAATACAATAATCATTTTTCATTGGGAAAATACATTTTTTAAAAGACCTGTCCAAATGCAGGAGGTGAGGAATGGGCAAGGAGCAAGAGCCTTTGAGAGCAATGGGCAGGAATTTACTAGAGGGAAGGATAAGGGCGTGTGAGTACTCATGTGCCTCCGATCACCCTGTCAGGTCAAGGACAGATTGGCTGTCTTCTTAGTGAGTGGACTCTTTTATAAAAGCAATCTGCCTGTCGCAGCCAGCTGTATCGTTAGGAGGGCCAGCTCTCTTACTTCTGTCTTTTTGAAGCACTCCAGCATACAGTGCTCTAAGAGCTGATAAGATATTCCATGCCATAAAACGCTAGTAGGATAAAAACTTCCCTCTAAATCTAATGACTTGCCTTTAAAATGCTGACCTTAAAAATATTTTGGACAATGGCTAGTAAATTAAACATCACATTAGGCCTGAATATTAAAATTTTAATTACTTATATTTAGCACATCATTTGACAACATTCATACTTCTGCTATTTTAGTGAACGATGAGACTTTAAGCAAATATGTCTGTAGGTCTGTAGGTCTATAGGTCTACTCCCTATTCCTACCAGGAAGGAGATTCTTTAGAATCAGTTCTGTTGATACTTGAAGTAAGCCATCTGTGAATTATTTTTACTCATAACACTTCTGACACCAAATATGTGAATTTTTCCTCACACTGATCAGTTCTCCAACTCTCCAAACACCAACAAAAAGTTCTACATTCAATTCAGTTCTGACACTTACTACCCCAAGTTGGCTGGTGAAGGGCTCAGTGCTGTAGATCTGTCCTCACTTCAGACACCAACTTCAAGTCTGGGCCATTCATACTGGTGACCAACCAGCTATAATGTCAGGGTATTCCTGCAACCCTCTCCTCAAGCTTCATAATTTGCTAGAAGAGCTCACAGAAACCAGGAAAATTCTTTACTTACTATTACCCATTTATTATAAAGGATACAATCTAAGAACAGTCAGATGAAAGACATGCATAGAGCGAAGTATGGGGTGGTGTGGAGGTTCCAGGCCCCCTTTGGGAACACCACCCTCTCAGCACCTGTCTTCACCACCTTGGAAATTCTTCAAATCCCATTGTTTAGGCGTTTTTATGGACAATTCTTTAAGTAGTCACAATTGACTATATCACTGGCCATTGGCAACTCAGCCCCATCTCCAGCCCTTCTCTCCTCCATGCAGGTTGGGAAGGAGGTTGTAGGGCTGAAAGTTCCAACTGTCTATTCCTATGGGCTGTTCCTCTGGCAACCAGCCCCCATCCTGAAACTATCTCAGGCCCCACTGAGGGTCAATCAACTCAGATATGGTTGAAAGGGGCTTATAATGAATAACAAAGATGCTCCATCATTCCATCGCTTAGGAAATTCCAAGAGTTTTGGAAATTGTATGTCAAGAACTAGGAACAAAAACTGTTACTGTCTGAATTTGAAATCTGTCCCTAAGGCTTATGCATTAAAGGATGGGTTGCCAGCTGACTGGCTTTGGGGAAGTGATCAGATCATCAGGGATCAGACTCATAATAATTTGATGGCATTACTGGGAGGTGGGCTGGGATTTAGCTCAGTTGGTAGAGCGCTATGCTGCAGTCTCTGAGGTCCTGAGTTCAATTCCCAGCACTGCAAGAATGGGAGAAGGACCTCTTTTAAAATTGTTTCTCTCAGCTATTTTGTCATTGCAACAAAAAGGTGACTAACACAAAAACTATTATGATTATCACACCATCTTTCTGAGCTTTCCTTCTACAGCCATTAACATAAATACTCTTAACTCCCCTAATGTTTTCTCCCTTCTAAGAAGATGCAGAATTTACTTCTTGAGCAAACATCTCCACTTTCAGTTGGGAATTTACTTATTATACCTTAGCAATGATAACTCATTCATCCAGTCAGTCAGTAATATTTTTTTGAGCACTTATGTTTCATACACCATTACTAACTCTTAAGATGTAGCTGTAACCCCATGAGACAAAGTCTGTTCTCATGGAGCTTAAACTAAGTGAGAGTGAGTGAGTCAATAAAAAAAGAAAAGAACTAGCAAGATTATCCCAGGTACAAATATGAGAAAACTATAACACAGTAATGTGCTAGTGAATGTCTGGGAGACAACATCAAATTTAAGACCAAAAGCAAAGGCTCTCCAAGCAGAGGGCCTTCTGAGTGAGCTACCTCTCCCATTTCAACTACTTTGACAAGGAGGCATTGAAAACAAAAAGTAGGAGCCAGGTGCAGTGGCTCATGCCTGTAATCCCAATGACTCTGGAGGCAGAGGCAGGAGGATCACAAGTTCGAGACCAGAAGCAGTCTGCATAATTTAGCGAGACCCTGTCACAAAAAAGTAAAAAAAAAAAAAGAAAAAAATGGGTCGGGGGTGCAGCTCAGTGGTACAGCACTTGTAAAATCATGCAAGTGTGAGGCCCTGGGTTCAACCCCTAGTACTGGGGAAAAAAAAGAAAGAAAAAGAAAAAAGAAAACAAAAAGTAGAACCATACAAAATAATCTTATCAAGATTTGTTTTGTTTTCTTCAGTACTAGGGGGTTGAACCCAGGGCCTCACACATGCTAGGCAAGTACCTCACCACTAAGCCACGCACTCAGATCCTTTTTAAAATTTATTTTGAGACAGGGTCTTGCTAAATTGCACAGGCTGCCTTTGGCCTCAAACTCAAGATCCTTCTACCTTAGTCTCCCAAGTCACCAGGATAGATTTTTGGTTTTTGAGACATGGTGTCACTATGTAGACCATATTGGCTTTGACTCACTGTATAGCCAAGGCTGGCCTCAAACTTACAATCCTACTACTTTTTACCCCTAAGTGCTGGGATTACATGTGTGCACCACCACACCCTGCAGGAAGATTTTTTTGATATGAATAGATTTCTTTTTTTTTTCTTGTCTTCTGGTGGGGTGCCAGGAAAGGAGATGCCAGGGCCCTGGATTTTAGGAAACATGCAAGTGTATTTGTTTCAAAGGCTGCCGTAACAAATTATTGTACAACAAGTTATGTGGCTGAAAACAATAAAAATATATTATCTCAAAGTTCTCGAGGTTAGACATCCAAAATCAAGTTGTCGGCAATGCCATGCCAACAACTTCTGGTGGTTGTCAACAATTCTCTTATCTATATATCTACCTATTGATTTGTTTGTTTCTTTGTTTGTTTGTTTGTTTTTGTGGTGCTAGAGATCAAACTCAATGCCTCATACATGCTGGACAAGTGCTCTGCCACTGAGCTTCACCCCTGGCTCCTGCTGCCTTTTTATAAGGATGCCAATTACTAGATTTACCATCTATCCTTTTCCAATATAATCTCATCTTAACTTGTTTACATCTGCAAAGACCCTAGCCCACATAATGCCATATTCATATGTTTGGGGCAGACATAACCTTTAGGGGGCACTGTAGGCAACAATGGGCTTAAACATAAATAAGATTGTGTACCTGGCACAGAATCGGAAAGTGTTTCAATCTGCTGTACATAGGGTCACTATGAGTCAGACTTGACTCAACAGCACCTAACAATAACAACAACATTAACCCATAATGGACAGAGTCAATTGGAACTTTTATTGATTGTTGTTGTTCTTAGATGCTGTTGAGTTGGTTCCGATTCATAGTGACCTCATAGGGTTTTCAATGGCTCATTTTGGGATTGCTTCAGAGCGGATTGGATTGGGATTTAGCTCAGTTGGTAGAGCACTGCTCTGCAGTCTCTAAGGTCCCAGGTTTGATTCCCAGCACCACAAAAATGGGCAATCCACTCCATAGGCAATCTCAAAACAATCAGCCATTGAAAACCCTACTAATATTGGGAGTGGATTGCCACATCCCTTTTTGCAGTGCTGGGGATCAAACCAATGGCCTCAGAGAATGCAGAGAAGCACTCTACCAACTGAGCTAAACCCCAGTCTTACTTTTATCAATGGGAAGACATACATCCTAGCAACTTGGTGCCTAAAGAGAAAGTTAATGAGGGGATCCCCTGAGAGGCATGAATTCTATTATTTGCTTATACAGTTTTAAGCTTGCTTCCAGTGCTGTCAATCTCTTATCTTCAAGAGTTGGGTCAATTTTATTAAACCACTAAAGCCTCCAATTAAGTATTTCAGGAAATGGAAAGAGTAGTTGAATCCATGGTCAAGCAAAGCAAGTATGAAGAGATCACAGCAGACCAGAGAAACATCTGGTGCATAGAAGGCTTGATGTGCAGCCCCGATCTGAGATGATTATGAAAACCAGGACTACCTGGGTGTCCTTAGAAATGCTTGGAGAGAGAATCTATAATGACACAGCATTCACTCAGTTACCTAGCAAACATTCATCTAGCACCTTCCATATGCCAACTACCATGTTAGCATCAGGGATAAAATGCTGAGCAAAAGAAGAATATCTATTCTTAAGAATTTCCTTGTCAATAGAGCAGGATGAAATTTTGAAGAGAGGTGTTGGGGTTTAGTTGTAAAGGAAAATAGGACCCCAGGAAACTGAGCTGAGGACACATGACTTAAACCAATTATAACTGATTGATAGCTCAACAAGCAAACAAAAAGATCCCCAGTGTTTGTTGATTGCCTCCTTTGTTCCAGGTGCTGTGCTAGTACTAGAACCCAGAAGCAGCATTTCCTTGATCCTCCTCTTTTAGTTTCATTATTAATGCTTCAAGGACTATTTGTATACCAGAGATGTATAGATCTCTGTTGCACCTATGGCCTCCCCAAAATAATTTCTTTGATTATTGTGCTTCATTGGGAATTAGCCCCATAACATTCTCAAATATCATATGCTTGATTATTCAGTGTTCCAGCCTGAAATACATTCATTCATTTATAATTAATGAACACCTACTATGTACCAGGATCTGGGAGAGTCACTGGCTAAATGTTGGTTTTCCTTTTCTTTCCTAAATAAGTGTTGCATATTTGTTTTCTGGCCATAACCAGAAGTTTAGTTTAGTGTAAAACAAAATTCTGATAAGTGCTCTCATTATAATTTAAACAAAGAACTACTACAGTTCAAATTTTCAGAAAAGGTATGATTTTGTAAGAACCTATCTCCAGCTCTTTTGAAATCCAAGATTTCCTTTCAGGCAGAGCTCCTGTTGTGTAGGCCTCTTATCTTCTTTATTTTCTTCTCTTCTCTTCTGATCTCTCATCAAAGATGAGGAGTCATTCAGTATTCAGATTAAGTCAACCATTTGGTAATATTTACCTCCAAATGAAAAGTTAGATGAGTAATTTATATCCAGTTAGAACTGCTAGAAATGAGCGTCAAGGCCAACACTTGTGAACATAGTGACATGATGTATGCCATTGTGACATAAATAATTTGTGGAAGGAAATATTTATTTTGGCTCACAGTTTCAGAGGGTTCAGTCCACAGTCTTTAGCTGTTGATTCTGGGCCCTCGGGGAGGGAGAACATCATGGTGGTGGGTGTGGGTGTCAGAGGCTGCTTGTCTCATGACAGACAGGAAAGAGAAAGAGAAAGAGAGGGGGGCCTGGAACAAGATATATCCCCCAAGGGACAAGATACCTCCCCAATGATCTACTTCCAGGTTTGCCTTCTCTCCTAAAGTTTCCAACACAGCACCTCCCTCAGGGAACCAAGCCCCCAAGGCATGAGCTTGTGGGGGATTTTTCATGCTCAAACTCTAACACATGACTTGGCCCACTTTTCTTTTATAGTAATGGGCACTATGATACTTTGAAGAAGAAAGCACAGTTTGGTGAAAGGGGTCATGTCTGGCTTGAGTCTCCACTCTTCCACATGCTGTCTGCATGAACATAGACAAGTTACTCACTCTTGTTCAGCTGAAAACCATAGCTACACACCATGTATATAGTGAGGACTAGTGATATTCTGTGAAAAATGTCTGCTAACATTGAGCACTTAATTTATGGAAGCTATTACTACTTTTCTAGTCATGCCCACTAATCTACACAAGCCCTTGCATCTATTTATGGTTGCTTGTGATATTTCTACTTTTCCCTTTTTAAAATCTGCAATGAATGTATCTGTAAGTAGAATCCTGTTGTTATTGTTGCCTAATGTCTTCCAAATGCAAAGGGTTATAAAACCAATTAAAATTACATTGCCTGAAAGTGAGTTGTTGGAATTCAAGCTGTGTGATATTAAAGAGCTTAACTAGTATGGTCTGTTGAAGAAGTCATAGCCTAAAATAATTTGGCAGAGCTAAACAAGACTAACATAAACAGACTTCTGAACTGGCACACAGCACAAAAGGTAGTTCTCCTTATGCCCAAATATAGATGTTGACTCACGCAGTCTGGGTTAAACATCTGAGGGACAAAATGATATCATCCAAGGAGGCAGAATGACATCATTCTGCAAATGTTTCTTGTCTGTCTGGTTTGGGGGATTAGACCTTTTGGGTTCCTATTTTTCATGATTTCCATTAGCTTCTCCTTGGGAGAGGCAACATCAGCTCCTGCCTATCTTCAAATTTCCTGTATGTTATAAGTCTTTCCCATGCCTCACAGAGTATCTGGTTTCTACCCTGCTCCTTCTATTGAAACTCATCTCTACAGAGCCACTGGAAGTGGTCTAGTTGCTCAATCCCATCAATTTCCTTTTCATTTTTTTCTGGAACTGTGTACAGTTGCTGACACTGTGGATCAACTCTCTTCCTTCTGCTTGCTTCCTTTACCTCTTTATGCTTGTCTCATGATTCTCTGACTTCTGAAGATCACTTTGTTGTTTGTTTGTTTGTTTGCTTGTTTGTTTCTTGAGGCAGGGTTTCATCATGTTGCCCAGGTTGGCCTAGATCTTGCTATGAAGCCTGAGCTGGCCTTCAACTTGGCACTGATCCTCCTGCCTCAACCTCCTGACTGCTGAGATTGTAGGTGTGCTGTACCATACCTGGCCAGAAGACCACTTTTAGGGAGGCTCCTCCTTTTTTTTTGCTTCCATTACTCCCCCTGAGATGTTCTCCAGAGCTACATCTGGAGCCCTCTGCTCTACCTGTGTCTCTCTTGGCCGCCATATCTCCAGCTTCCTCTCTCCCCACTGCTGTTGCTGCTGCAGTGACAAACCCTCAGACTCAACATGTTCAAGGGCCCTGCCTCAACCAGGAGCCTTCAGTCTCTCTGTTGCTTTCAGGATAGCAATGTACCACATTAGAAGACTGCTTGGTAACCTGGGCTTGAGCTTCATCTCCCACCATGGGTCATCTCTGCCCCTGCTCACACTGTTTCTTTATCTTTCTACTCTTTGCCTCTTATAAAAACCTTGCAAATCCTCCAAGATCCAATTCAAATGTCACCTCAGCATAGTCTTCATTAGGACCTTTCTCCCTGCTGGCTGGTGGAATTAATGACTTCCTTATAATTTTCATAGCTTTTTTTTTTTCTATTCTATCAGTGCAGTGCTTTCAACATTTTATTATTATCTGCTTTCCACTACAGGATTTGTTCCCTTAGACAGTGGCTTCCTGAGAGTGGTGATATTACCTTCTATCATTTTCAAACAGCCCAGCTCAGTGCCTTGCAGATAATTCTGTCCTCAATAAACTTTTCTCACTTTGATCTGAGTCTAATCAGGTCCAATTGTTTCATTACCTAAACTTTGCAAGATGGAGAGAGGGTGGCCAGGGTATATGTGTATCAGAGATAGAGAGGCAGAAAAAGAGACACAAAGTCTCTGTGATCAAGTCATTGTATCTTAGGCATATGTAGGCTTTTGTGACAAAGGTCTTTTCTATTTGCTGTATGTACTTAAGCCTGCAGCTGTAGCCCTGTGGCATCCAATCCTGTCAGATCTCAGAAGCTAAGCAGGGTTGGGCCTGGTTAGTACTTGGATGGGCGACCTCCTAGAACACCAGATGCTGTAGGCTTGGGAGACCGACCTGGCAACCCACTCCCAAAATTCAATCTGCCACTGAAAACTCTATGAACAGTAGAGAAGCACTGACAATAGTGTTTCCCCTGTTCTATGTAGGGTTGCTGTGAGTCAGATACTGACTCGATGGTACCTAACAACAACAACAATATGTACTTAAACTGGGAACAAAAGAAGTGGGTCCATACATTTTTTATGCATAGTCAACTCCCAGGTCAGCAAGATTCCAATGCAGAATCATCAGAAAATCAGAAAGTCTAAACTTTATGGCAATAAAGGCCCACTCAATTAAGGTAAGTAAGTTCTTCTATGGGCTAGGATTTAGCTCAGTTGGTAGAGTGCTGCTCTGCAGTCTCTGACATCCCGAGTTCAATTCCCAGCACTGCAAAAATGGGAGAAGGACATGGCAATCCATTCCTGAGGCACTCCCAAAGCAATCAGCTATTGAAAACCCTATGAGTTGGATACAACTTGAGGGCAAACAACAAGGTCTTCTATGACATGAGGGTATTATTTAGTAAATTTCTTCTCCTAGGAGATTAAATAGAGCCTGGATATATGCTATAATGGATGTACATAAGCTCTAATTTTGTTCAGCCAAATAAATGGTTGCCTAAAAATAACCTGGATCAACTCAAATGTATCATCTAGGCAAGCCAGGTAGAAATAAACCTGCTTCCAGTGGTTGTGAAGAGCACTGTTTTTCTACTTTCACCCACTCTATTCAGTGAAGATCTGCATTACCAATGATCTCTGCACATGACATCCAGTGGGATGCTTTAGCTCAAGACTTCATAAAGGCCATAGAAAAGTCTTTTATGAATGACAGAATCTCCCCTAAATGGTGCATAAAATTTATATCACATATTTCTATAAAAGCATTGTTGTTGTTGTTGTTAGGTGTCATCAAGTCAGCTCCAACTCATAATGACCCTACGTACAACAGAACGTAACACTCCCCAACACTGTGTCATGCCCAGCACTGTGTCAGTGCTTTTCTGCTATTCATCGGGTATTTGATGGCTGATTGTTTAGGGATTGTTCTGGGAGTTGACTGCCAGGTCCTTCTCCCATTTTGCAGTGCTGAGGATCAAACCTAGGCCTGAAAGCATGCAGAGCAAGCACTCTACCAACTAAGTGAAGCCCCAGCCCCTATAAAATCATGGGTAATACATGTTAAGTGATAACATGTAAGTCAAGCACTGGTTCTCTATGGATTATCTCATTTCTTGACAATAATCTTATGAGGCAAAACTATTATTATCCCCATTGTACAGATGAAGAGACTGAAGGTCAAAAGGCCAAGTACCTCCCTATTGTCTCAGAGATACTGAGCAGTGACCTGTGAGCCAAAGGCTGACAACCCATAAGCAATGTGACTCAGGAAATGTGACCAGACAGGTCTTACTTACTCTTTGCCTATGTACTTTTTCTGATCCAGTCTTTAGTCTCTTAAGTCTGTAAGGACAGAATCTCTACCAGTCATTATCTGTAGGAGAATTTATTTCTTTCTGAATTAGGAAAGGAAATGGGAAAGAGAGGGATGCCAAGGAAGTCAAATTATATGAATACACAGTTTTCCCCTTAGACCTCAGCTGACAGCCACATGCAGATGAGGGCTGTGCTCAAAGTCCTGTAGGACCTTCAGTAGGTCTGATTGCATCTTAGCAAAAACAAGGCTCCGTTTGCCCAGATCACTCCCCACTTTCTCAGGGGGCTCTGTACCATGAAGCCCAGGAGGTGAAGGCAGGATTTTCAAGAAAGGCTATAAATCACTTCACTGACCCTTTTCTTTCACTTTTTCCAATGTCTACCAGAAAAAATGCTCCCATGCTACTTTTGTGAGAAAAGAGAATGAGCCAAAGCATTAATTACTTTATCTAATCTATCCTATTCACAGCAGAAATCTTTAAAACAGGGCTGTGCCTTTCTACTACCAAGACAGGCTTCTTCCTAGTATTTCTTTTCAACTTTTAGTTCTTATTCTCCCAGCATGATTAATCTGCTTCTGAGATAAGTGTCTTCCTACATCATATCCTGAAGAGTACATGTTACCATGTCTCAAAAAATCACTCAGTGACTATCATTTAAAATTGAACTGTGATTATTATTAAATGCAAAGCATAACACATTGTATTAACTAAAATTGCATTTAAAAAATCTTAGTTGTGGGGAGGAGGGTCATGAGGGGTAAGGGAGAAGTGAGCATGAGCAATGTACAATGAAATGCATGTATGAAAATGTCATAATGAGACCCACTGAGTTTGTACATTAAAGAGTAGCAAAGAAAAGGGAGTTTTCGTTAAGATGGTGGATGGGTAACAGCCATGATTCAATAGGGGAAGAAAATACTTAGGGAAAATCATGAAATTCTCTACTCAAAACAAAAAAGAAGTGGAGTGCAGCTTTAATTATGAAGAAACATGGGATGGCACAAGGCCAACTGACCAAATAGTGGAGATTAAAAAACATGGAGAAGACGATGAAATCATGGTAGAACCCTCCATAACCTTCAGCCCCAGGGAAGACAGCAATGGAGGGCTTTGGAAGATATGGAGCCCTGTTGCTGGTGGGAGATACGGCAGAGGGCAAAGGCACACAGCTGAAGAGAGGTGTGGCCGGGCCCTCCCTGATGGCACATGGCTGGCAGGAGACAAGGTGGATCCCTTCAGGAGGGTCTACAGAGGACTAGAGGCACTGCAGGAAAGGGGAAAAAAGGTGGACATGTGCAGGACTCCCCTGGGAAGGGACCAGGTGACACTGCCGCACTGTCAGGTCTCAGACCCAGGCACTGTGGTTTTTGTTGTTGTTTTTATCATGGAGAAACAGATGCCACTCTAGCCTCTGGGGGCACTAGAACCACAAGCTGGAGGGAGGGAACTGAAAGGTGGTGAGTTCAGGGGATGGAAAAGAGCAGCTGGTGATGCTGGATACCTGAGCCTAAGAAAGCTTGGTCAGAGCAAGTCACATTTAGGGCCTTGTGATGCAGAGAATTAGTGCCTTGATCCAGGGAGCCTAAGACACACAGTATAGGCTGTGATGTGATTTGGGGGCTGGGAATGCAGGTTATGAGGAGTTATTGAGGGGGCAGTGCTGATGCAGAGGTTGCAGT
Organism: Pedetes capensis; assembly: GCA_007922755.1. NCBI lineage: Eukaryota > Metazoa > Chordata > Mammalia > Rodentia > Pedetidae > Pedetes > Pedetes capensis. The sequence continues at coordinate 94,985 of VMDO01006531.1, forward strand.
GTGAGCTAAGCACCAGACACTGAGACTGCAAACTATAGGAATAGGGAGGGAAAAAGAAGCACCAGCAACTCATCATCGCCCAAACTCATGGGAACGTTGGGGGAGAACCTCTTTATACTCAGAGGAGGTGAGACCTAGCAATGAGCAAGCCTCAGCAAACAAACATTTAAAACATGAAAGGACAAGCTGGATGGGAAGATCCTATAGACCAAAGTACCTCAATGGGTAATTTCAGGGTAACCAGATTCTTGGAGATGCCTGATGGAGAATTTAGAACCCTATTTATAAATATGCTGAAAGACCTCAAAGACACCACCATGAGAGTGACTGATTCACTGGACAAAAAGGTATCTAATTTGGAAGAAAATTCTCCAGAGAAATTGAGATCCTGAAGAAGAATCAAGCGGAGGTCATTGAAATACAAGGCAAAATTAATCAACTCACTATTACAGGAGAATCTCCAGTATTCAGACTAGACAAATCTGAAAATAGGATAGCTGAAGCTGAGGAAAAGGCAGAGGACCTTATTTACTCAGATGCCAAGATAGAAAGAAAGAAGAAGCAGTTTGAGCAAGATTTTCAAGAGATATTTGATCAAATGAAGAAATAAAACCTATGAATTCAGAGGTTTCATGAAGGAGCTGAAAACAGTAGAGGATTAGGAAATTTATTCAAAGAAATATTAGATGAGAACTTCCTCAACCTAAGGTAGGAGCTGGATACCAACAAAACTGAAACATTCAGAACCTCAAACAGAGTACCACAGAACAGATCTGTCCCATGACACATTATATAATTGGAATGCAAAATCTTGAGAGCAAAGAAGCTATTCTGAAAGCTATAAGAGAGAAATGCCAACTCACTTACAAAAGTAAATCCATCAGAATAATAGTGGACTTAACAACAACATTAAAGGAAAGGAAAGCTTGGTCAGATATCATCCAAGTCCTGAATAAGAATAACTGCTAACAAAGATTACATTACCCAGCAATGCTGTCTTTTAAAATAGATGGTGAGTTCCAGACATTCCATGGTATTGACTTGTTTAAATGATTCGCAGCCACCAGGCCAAAATTGCACAGGATCCTCAATGAAACACCACACAGGAGAGAAGTAAGACAACCCCAAATACAAGATCAAAGGAATGAATAATAAACTGAGGGGAACTTAAGAAAAAATAGGCCAAATATGAATAAAAAACAGAAAAAGTACCAAACTGATGCAGAATAAAATAAGCACCTCTCAGTAATTACTCTCAATGTTAACTCACCACTCAAGAAACATAGACTGGCTAACTGGATTAAAAACTATAAACTCTCGATATATGACATTGACCTCATCCATAGAGACTATAAAAAGCTGAAAATTAAAGGCCAGAAAACCATAAATCAAGAATGTGGGAAACAAACAAAAAAAAAAGCAATACTAATTTTTGACAACTTAGATTTCAATTCCAAACTAATCAGAAGAGACAAAGAAGGACACTACATATTCATAAAAGGAACAGTCAACCAGGAACCCATAACAATACTTAATACTGACTCACCTCACTTCATAAAACAAACTTTATTGATGATAAAAGAACACATCAGGACAGACAAAATAATTATGGGAGATTTTAATGCCCCACTTTCACCAAGAGACAGAGCATCAGAGCAAAAAAAATCAACAGAGAAATGAAAGATTTGGATAGTACCATAGACAAGCTGGGCCTTACAGACATCTACAGAATATTCCATCCATCAGATGTAGAATACACATTCTTCTCAGCACCACATAGAACTTTTTCTAAGACAGACCACATTTTAGTCCACAAAAATGGCCTCAACAAATACAAAAAATAGAAATCATCCCCTATACCTTATCAGATCACAGTAGAATGAAACTAGAACTCAAAAGAAAGGAAATTTTTTGAAAAATTACAAATTCATGGAGGCTAAATAATACACTGCTGAATGTTCAGTGGGTCATTGAAGAAATCAGAGAAGAAATTTAAAAATTTCTGAAATCAAATGAATATCATTCCTTTTAAAATTTATGGCATATAGCAAAGGTAGTTCTAAGAGGGAAGTTCATAGTCATGAGTGCTTTCACCAATAAGTTAGGGAAGACTCAATTAAATAACTTAATAACACATCTTAAGGCACTACAAGGCCAATGACAAGCCAACCCCAGAAGGAGCACTCAGACAGAAATTACCAAGATCAAGGTAAAGATATCTCAATTAGAATCCAAAAAAGACAATTCAAAGAATTAATCAGCCTAAGAGATGGTTCTTTGAAAAGATTGATTAAATAGACACTCTTCTAGCCAATCTCATGAAGAGAAACAAAGAAAAGACCCAAATTTTAAAAATTAGAGATGATACTGGGGCCATAACCACTGATACCAATGAAATCCAGAAGATCATCAGGGAATATTTTGAGAAATTGTACTCCCCCAAAAATGAAAATATAAAAGAAATGGAAAAGTTCAATAACACATAAGAATTACCAAAATTAAGTCCAGAGGACATAAGCAATTTAAACAGACCCATTACATTCACTGAAATAGAGACAGTAATAAGGAGTCTCCCAACAAAGAAAAGCCCAGGTCCCAACAGATTCACAGAATTCCATCAAATCTTCAAAGAATTAATACCTATTATCCTCAAACTACTTCATACAGTGGAAAAAGAAGGGACACTTCCAAACTCATTCTATGAAGCCAATATTATCCTGATACCAAAACCAGGCAAGGAGACTTCAAAGAAAGAACTATAGACCAATTTCCCTGACAAACATAGATGCAAAAATCCTCAACAAAATTCTGGCAACCCAAGTCCAGCAACACATAAAAAAGACCATACATCATGATCCAGTGGGCTTCATTCCACAGATGCGGGGTTGGTTCAACATATGAAAATCAATTAACATAATTCAATATATCAAGAGGCTCGCAGATAGAAATCACACGATCATCTCAATTGATTCTGAGGAGCCCTTTGACAAAGCACAACATCCTTCCATGATAAAAACTCTGGAGAAGATGGGTATAAAAGGGAAATACCTCACCATCATCAAGGCAATCTTTGACAAACCTACAGCCAATATCATACTAATAGGGAAAAATTGAAACCACTCCCTCTAAGATCAGGAACAAGACAAGGAGATCCACTCTTTCCACTCTTGTTCAGTATTGTGATCAAAGCCCTAGCCAGAGCAATTAGGCAAGAGAAAGAAATCAAAGGGATACAGATAGGCAAAGAAGAGGCCAAATTATTCTTATTTGCAGATATCATGATCCTTTGCCTAAAGGGCTACAAAAATTCCTCTAGAAAACTCTTAGAGCTAATTAACACCTTCAGCAAAGTACCAGCATACAAAATTAACATGCAAAGATCAGTAGCCTTCCTTTATGCAAATAGTGAACAGAAAGAAAAGGAAATTAAGATGACAATTCCATTTACAACATCCTACAAAAAAAATCAAATATTAGCCAGGCGTGGTGGTGCACGCCTGTAATCCCAGTGGCTCAGGAGGCGGAGGCGGGAGGATCGCAAGTTCGAGACCAGAGGCAGTCTGCGTAATTTAGCGAAACCCTGTCTCAAAAAGTAAAAAAAAAATGGACTGAGGTGCAGCTCAGTGGTCCACCACTTGCAGAGCATGCAGGTGCGAGGCTCTGGGTTCAACCCCAGTTAAAAAAAAAAATCAAATATTTAGGTATCAATCTAACCAAAAACTCTAAAGATCTCTACAAGGAAAACTTCAAAACACTAAAGAAGGAAATTGCAGAGGATGCTAGAAGATGGAATAAATATTGTAAAGATGGCTATATTACCAAAAACAATTTACCGATTTAATGTAAACCCCATTAAAATCCCAATGACAGACTTGGCAGAAATAGGAAAAAACTATCCACATTATTCATATGGAAGTACAAAAGAATGCATATAGCCAAAACAATTTTAAGCTGCAAAAACAGTGCAGGCAGGATCACTATACCTGACTTCACACTACACTACAGAGCTATAGTGGCAAAAACAGCTTGCTACTGGCACAAAAATAGGCTTGATGACCAGTGAAACAGGATTAAAGACCCAGAGATAGATCCACACAACTATACCCACCTGATTTTTTTTTTAATTAGAAATTTTTAATGTACATCATAATGTGATTCATTTTGACATGCTTTTCATTGTGACAATTTTCATATATGCAGTTTGATAAGCATTATTCATATAGGTTACCCCTTACCCTCCTCTATGTTTCCCCCCTGCCCTCCTTCCCATCTAAGTTTCCCATCCAAGTCTTCTCTATCTTTTACTATGTAGTATTTTTCTATATGTCCTTGGGTTCCATTTCTGTTTAAGATAGAAACTTTTCCTGTAGTGGTCTTTGTTTCTATCTTGTTAGAACAATTACATGCGATTTCTAGTCCATTTATATTGACCTCATTCTTATCTTCCCTCCCCCCCTTTT